>JAFEMH010006591.1:0-118748 GCA_022495995.1 Adenophora triphylla var. japonica
ATTCCAAACAACAAATTCACTCGCAATGATTCGTACACATATGATACCTTCTGACTACTATGCACACCCATTAGAAAGTATAACGATCTCAAAATTAATAACTGTAGTTGGAGGGTTATTGGGAGTAAGGGATGACCTAATCTTGCACAGACGGTAACAAATGACGAAGAAAGGATATGATTGAGTGTGGTTTATCTAATCATCTCACAGTTGGAACAAACTGGCAAAAAATTATAGTCAACCCCAAGCAGTATTAGTAGAGGAGTTGAATTGATTCATTATCACATTTAGGGTCAGACTGAAATTAGGTTAGCCAAATTGGCTGATTTTCTGTCCACATCGCATTTCATAAACTGGTGTCATGCAAAAGCTTTCCTAAAATTTTCATTTTCTGTTGATGCAATTGTTTCAAAATTGTAGAATACCTCTTTTTAATGCAATGCACTGATACGATAATAAGAAGAAAAAAAAAAAAAAAAAAAAAAAAAAAAAAAATGAATCAGCAAAATTTTCTTTTTTTAGGCGATACTGTTTGTAACTGAATGGACTGGAAAATTATATTATTCATTTGTCATCCCCAAACTATACTAACAATATTTGAACTTGAATGCTATATTTTTTTCTCTCATTATCTTTTCTTGGAAGAATCATGCACTTCTTGTGAGCAGTGTGATAATTTGGCTACACATTTGGACCTTTTTGTGCAAGCCACAAACTCAGTATAAACATAGTTGAGATGTGCTTATTTGCTTGCTATTGGTTATGTGTGTGTTCACATTTGTTTCACATATTTATTTCACATTCTGCAGGATCATGTTGTTCAAGTTAGTATCAGTGTCAGAGTCGTAGACGGTTGATTTTTGGATGTCTTGTTTGTGATGCGATCCACAGAAACAAGTAAGAAGAAGAAATTGAAACTTTCGACATCACTAACTTGCAACATCTCTTTAACTGACACAACCATGGTGGAAACTCTTGATGAGTACATTCCTTTTCCCATTGAGGACATTGTGCAGTACCCCTTACCTGGTTATGGTGCTCCAACTACCATCAGTTTCAGTCCGGACGATTCCTTAATAACTTACTTGTTTAGTCCTGATCAAACTTTAAACAGAAAGGTGTTTGTATTTGATCTTACTACTTGTAAGCAAGAACCGTTTTTCAGTCCTCCGGATGGTGGGCTAGACGAGGATAATTTATCAGAGGAAGAGAAATTAAGAAGAGAGAGGTCAAGAGAACGTGGCTTGGGTGTGACACGATACGAATGGGTGAAGACGAGCTCGAAGAAGAACAGCATCATGGTGCCACTGCCTGCTGGGGTTTGTAGCCTTATTTCTATGCTTGCTTATTGCATGCAATACATATCGATTACGTTGTTGCATGTACCTAGGGGTGGGTGGTTGGGCATTACCCTTTGCACCAAAAAGTGAGGGGGATAGTATAATTATGCATTTTTTGTTTACACAGTTATGCAAGTGGCATGTTGCCGTTGTACTGCAGGAGAGTATCAAAATACCAGGGTTATCCAGATTTTGAAATGGGCAATAATAATTGGTTCATATCGTACTCTCGAAAAACATAATGATATGCACCAAATGATCATAATGCCCTAAGAAATTCAGTGAGGACAAGATGGTTCATAGTCAAATCCCCTGAGAATGAAACTTGTTGTGGATCACTCTTAATTATCTGGAGCTTTTCTTTTTTAATTATCATTATTATGGGTAAAAGACCTTTTATTATTTTCCTTTGGGTTCTGATTGGTCACATTTATCTACTGCATTAATAGTGTATCTGAGATGTAGATTTTAGTATGTTCGTTATGTTCTTATGCTCTTATAATCTGTCAGTACAAAATTTTCCCATCAACAAATGTTGAATCATATAAAGGTGTTGCAATTTTCTTGATTTAAAGATCTAGATGAGAGAAATATAGTATGCAATAGCAACAGAAGTTAGGAAGGGATTGAATCATGGCCTTTCAAGCTGTATAACATGTAAAATTATATAAATAACTTCAATGTAAAACCCTTCTCAACCTAAATTTTTCATCAAGAATAAATCACATTAACCCTTTTGCGCCCTGTGGACTAAGTATAGTCTTGTTTATGTTTTTGTTTCATATTTTGGACAATATGTTTGTACCATTGCACTTACTCGACTTACATTACATTTTGAATTTTTTGGGGGCATAATAATTCATATCAAGTTTCCTTTAACTTGAGTTGAAATTCGTTAGTCTTCATTTCATTTCTGTCTTATTTGTCACTCCAACACACTTGACGTTGTATCTCTGGACAGATTTATTTCCAAGACCTTTCTTCTCAACCTGAGCTTAAGCTTCCAAGTGCGTCATCTCCAATTGTGGATCCACATCTCTCACCTGATGGTACTATGCTTGCGTATGTCAGAGACAGCGAGCTGCATGTACTCAATCTTTCATTGAACGAGTCAAAACAATTGACATCTGGTGCTGATGGAATTACCAAAGTAAGCCCGATTTCTTAGTACTTTGACAATTCTTGCTTTATGGGGACTACGTGAAATGCAATAAATAACATGGTCCGCCAGTTGTGCCATAGTTCTTTGTATCAATCAAACTCCATTCTACCCAACGAGTATATTTTTCCTTTTCAGGGCGTTGGATCAAAGAACCCTTATTGTAGTTAAGGAACTTCTTATCATGATGCTCTAAGGTTTTCCTAATACAGGCATAAAAGGCTGCATAAGATAAAGAAGTTGTGTTTGAAGGGTTAGTTTCAAGGATCATAATGTCTCTCAAGCACCTAATTTTTCAAGTAAACAGAGGCTATCCTACATACTTTTACCTGTTCATAGTCTTCCCTGTAGCTCATTTGTCAATGATGATTATTCAGCTTCAGAAGACCATTCCTAACTGATTTGGCTGGCAGGGCAAGATCCATTTGGTAATATGATGTAAGATGTACCCTTTTTAATACAGATAATATATTAGGTCTGCAACCAAACTATTTCATGGGGGGTGCAAAGGAGGGAAAGCTAATGGGCTAAACCCCCCCCCCCCAATTGAGTAGCCTATCATTGTTGTGAAAACTAAAATTAAAGAAAGAAAGAATCAAACATCCTATATCAAAAAAAAACAGATATCATGAAAGAAAGAAATTCTATGATTTTCTTTACTCTATTTCTTAATCGGCAGATTGTTTGTGATTTTTTTAAGTTAAACAGAACATCTCCCCTGGTTATTATTGCAGTACATGACTTATTCTGGCGTGGAGCATTTCTTATATGCTGGAAGTTGCGTGTGCCACTCATTTTTTATCTTATAGTATCTTGTCTGTTTGATATTTATTCAAGTAGACACAGTATATATGATGTGTTATTATTGTGCAATATGGACAAGACATTAACATTTGTTGTGTATTATTACAGACAAGTGGCGTTGCTGAGTATATAGCGCAGGTAAGATCACTATTTGATCTCTTGTCTTTTCCGTCCTTGGAGTTTTGGTTGCATTTTTGTGAGCCTTGTGGAAGTACTTCTCAATTATGGTGTATAAGAGAAGCACTTTCACTTGTAGCTCACGAAGCAATGTCATAATCATTACTCCCTCTGTCCCTAAATGTATGTCCAAATTTCATTTTAAGGACCACTCTGAAAATGTGTGCTTTTTATACATATTAATGACAAAGATGCGTTAATATTCTTGTTATCCGTTTTCTAAACATTTAGTTTTATGATAATAAAATGAATAGCAATTTTATTTTTTTTGGTAAAAGAGCGTTTAGGGACATTTTTTTATATATATAAAAAAGACATTCATTTTGGGACAAATATTTCTTGAATCTGGCCATTCATTTAGGGACAGAGGGAGTACTTAATTGGTAAACCATATGTTCCACTCAGGTTCTCTTATTTGTAACTGTAGGAGGAGATGGACAGGAGGACTGGTTATTGGTGGTCTCACGACAGCAAATTCATAGCATTTACGCAGGTGGATTTATCTGAGATACCCCTTTACAGAATCCTACACCAGGGGAAAAACACGGTCGGTCCTGACGCGCAAGAAGAACATGCCTACCCCTTTCCTGGGGCATCGAATGCTAAAGTTCGTCTTGGGGTGGTTTCTGTCAGTGGAGGCCCAGTAACATGGATGGATCTTCTCTGTGGAGATAAAGACCAAGAAAACAACGATGAAGAATATTTGGCCAGAGTCAATTGGATGCACGGGAATATTCTTACTGCTCAGGTTCTGAACAGGTCTCATTCCAAATTAAAGATTGTGAAATTTGATATGAAAACTGGAGCACGGAGCGTTCTCTTGGTTGAAGAACAAGACAAGTGGATTAATTTGCATGATTGTTTCACACCTTTGGACAAAGGAGGCGGCTTTCTCTGGGCTAGTGAAAAAACAGGATTTAGGCATCTTTATTTGCATGATTCGAATGGGGTTTGCTTGGGACCTATAACTCAAGGTGAATGGATGGTTGAGCAAATAGCTGGAGTAAATGAGGTCTCCGGATTAATATATTTCACCGGAACTCTTGATAGTCCTACAGAATCTCATCTTTATTGTGCTAACTTGTTTCCTGATGGTCCCTTGGAGACCCCGCTGAAACTGACATGTGGCAATGGTAAACACTTGGTTGTGCTTGATCATCAGATGCAGCGATTCGTAGATATTTATGATTCGTTGGAGTCACCACCTAGAGTTTCACTTTGTTCGTTGACTGATGGAAGCATTATTATGTCTCTGTATGAGCAACCAACCGCAGATCCAAGAATAAAAAAGCTCCAACTTGAACCTCCACAGATTGTTGAAATACATGCAAAAGAAGGGATTGTTCTATATGGGGCTTTGTATAAACCTGATGTTGCAAAGTATGGGCTTCCACCATACAAGACAATGGTTCATGTATATGGGGGTCCTGGTGTACAGCTTGTCAATGACTCATGGATGAACACAGTTGACATGAGAGCTCAGTATCTAAGAAGTAAAGGCATCTTAGTATGGAAGGTTAGTCTTTTAACTACCGAAATTTCTCATTACAGATTCCTACACTTACAGAACTGTGATAAATTATCTAAAGTAGGAACACTTTCTTTTCTTTTTACCTACGTATGGCAGGAAGTGTTTGCCACATGTGATTATGACCAAGGCTGAGTTGAGAAGTATTTTTCTTCCTTATAATGGCTTAGTAGTTGTTTACAAATTACAGAATTTATGCAGCATTGCAATGCAGAATGTCACGGCTTGATTCACTCATGTTAACAAATACAAATACACTAGGATATAATTTTGGCTGGAAATTGTGTCTATCACTTTCTTATAGGATTTTGTATCCCCCTTAGATTCGCGATCATGCAGATAAGATGCATACCACAATTTTATCAATTGGAGAAATCTTTTTCACTTGCTAAGTGGGGTCCAGATCTTATGTACCACTTTGTGCACTACATCCTGTACCACTATTGATCTAATGGTTTACATGTTTGGATGAAAACGTCATGATGTTAGCCCTAATAATAGTGTGGCACATAAAGTGCTACAAAATATTTTATCTAATAATCATTAGCCGTTGGATCACCGGTGGCATAGAGAGTGGTACATAAATTGTTACAGAAGATTTTATCTCTGCTAAGTGGCAGCAATTGTTTTTTTTTTTTTTTAATTGGGTTGCAACTAATTGTGCTTTAACTACGCTGCCAAGATTTCTTGTGTGATTCTTTCATATTTAGGGTACCAAATTCCTTACAGTTCTATGTCAAAAAAGAACAACAAAAAAGGAAGCCTGATCTTTACTTGTTGCCAACATTCTACAGATGGATAACAGAGGAAGTGCTAGACGTGGCTTAAAGTTTGAAGCAGCAATCAAGAACAACTTAGGACGTTTTGACGCTGAGGATCAGCTGACCGGAGCTGAATGGCTCATCAACGAAGGGCTAGCAAAACCAGGTCACATTGGATTATACGGATGGAGCTACGGAGGATACCTCTCAGCCATGTCCCTGACAAGATTTCCTGACATTTTTACCTGCGCTGTTTCCGGTGCTCCAGTCACATCATGGGACGGTTACGACTCTTTTTACACAGAAAAGTACATGGGACTGCCTTCTGAGAATCAAGCAGGTTATACTTATGGGTCCGTAATGCATCATGCGGATAAGCTGAAAGGTAAGTTATTACTTGTTCATGGCCTTATTGATGAAAATGTGCACTTTAGGCATACTGCTAGGCTTGTGAATGCATTGGTGGGGGCCCGAAAGGCGTACGAGTTATTGATTTTCCCTGATGCTCGGCACATGCCTCGCCCACATAAGGACCGAATTTATATGGAAGAGAGAATTTGGGAGTTTATAGAGAGGAGTTTATGAATAATGTACTTTTAATAACTTTCAATATGAGCTTACATTGGAAAAGAAGGAACATAAGAGATTTGTGTTTGGACCTTGAGGGGTTTATTATTGTTTGGGCCTTGTGGGCCTTTCTTGTTATAGTTATAATATTTTTGATGTTTGGGCCTTGAGGTTGGTCAATGATGATGTCAGTCATAATAATTTATAACAGTTGAATTACTTGTGATATACAATTTGGTATATCAACTTATAACCGTTGAATCATCGATATACAATCTGGTATACAAAAGTGGTACGGGCGAATCTAATCTCCCATCGAAGTTAATCCTTCCGCTTGAAGGAACCTAAAGTAGTGAAAATGGTAAGCCAAAACAAGGCCTCCTTTGATTCCCAAAATGGATAAAGATCATAGAACTCCAAAAGGTATAATCTTTTTATGTTCTTGCTTCCACTTTCAAAAACCTGCCCAGATGTATTTACAACTTGCTATAATAATGCAGTGGGCCTTATGAAAATCATCACTTGCAATCCTATATAATCCATCCGCTAAATAATATTCCACTATTACAATTGAAAAAAAAAAGTGTTTTACGTTATACATTGTTTGTGCTGATGATGAAATTACACTAATATATACTCCCTCCATCACGTGTAAGATTTTCATTTGGGTTTTTTCAAAGAGATTAAGAAATAGTGCGGGTGTTGTCAATGTTGTGAGTATGAAAAGTAAGATGTGAGAGAGAATAAGTAGGAGGAATAGTAAGTTGATTGATGTTGTGAATATAAAAGTAAAATATGAGAGAGAATTAGTGAGAGAAATAGTAAAAATTCTTGTCATTTCTGGAAAATATAAATCTTATATATAACGTTCAAAATAACAAAATAGAATCTTATATGAGACGAATGAAATAGAAATCTTACCTGGAGGGAATATATATAGTATACCCTTTTCGTCCCATTCGAAAATGATAATTGATGTAACTGTTAATAAAGGTAAGAAATGAGAAAAGAACAAGAATGCAAGTGAGTGGCACCTTGGTTAATGATGTTACATCAAACTAACAAACAATATTCCATTACCCACCAAGTAAAAGAGCCTCACTGTTTATTTACCATAATAATAATATTCTTACTTTCTCTGTTGAATAATTTTAGAAATTGTTTTATTTATTTGTAAACACAGTTGAATTATTTTTAAACTACGTAATTTATTTATTACCCAAACAAAGTAAGGTGGTCCCCCCTATTGGTTGGCAATCAATTGCTGTCTGGTCCCTATAGTTATAGTACCTCCTCTCCCTATAGTCTCATTTGAAAAGTCAAATGAAACTAACATATTTTAATTTTAATAAGAGACTATACAAGAGAAAGTAATAGTTACAACTTAGGGCATAAGACTTGACATTAGCATAACAGGCAGGCAGGCAGGCAGGCAGGCAGGTCTCGTCTCTTAAAATCAAACGACTTCAATTGGGATGGTGACGCAACCTTTCCTCATGCAATTAGTAGGTTTCCTCATTTAATCCAAAGTCCCACCACCCATAAATCACTCACTCTAAAGTCAAATAGTCAACTCACACTATTTCAACACTATACTCCCTCTGTCCCGCTCGAAAAGACACAAATTTCCTTTTTGGATATCCCATTTAAAAAGGCACTTTCCCAAAAAGGAAAGTTTTTATTACTATTCCACCCACTCATTCTCTCTCCTACTTTACTTTTACAATCATAACATTCTCTCTCCTAACTATTCCTTCCACTCATTCTCTCTCCTATTTAATTTTTCATACTCACAACATTTGAACTTTTTCTCTTTCCTACATCATTTTTCTTAATTTGCGTGCGAGGTTGATTTTGTGCCTCTTCGGGCGGGACGGAGGGAGTAGTATTTATTTTTTTTCTTGCTGCCAAAAAGCTTTTATTCTAATCTCTTTTTTTCTCACACTGTTTTTATCAGTTTATTTTGGAATAAATCACTTTTTCTCGAATTATTCACTAAATTGAAGTTTATTTTGGAATAAATCACTTTTTCTCGAATTATTCACTAAATTGAAATGTCCGATAAGTCTATATGAAGTAATGTATTATACTGCATGTAATATACACAGTTATGTGATGCAGGCTGCTGCATGTCTCTCACTACCACCATCGAGACATTATTATATACTGTTATGTGAAGCAGTAAATTATAAAATAATACAATACGTGAAGTAATTTATCGGGCATTATAGAACATTATGATACTTTTTTCAAAATTTATGAGTCATTCTCCATATTTTATGTGCACGCGAGAATATGGCTGCCCATCCACTTGGCAAAACAAGAAAACGACTTGTGTTGTGAAATCAAGGTTCCAGGTCACTTAAATTAATAGTATATAATCATCAATGTCTTACAGGAAATGTGAGTAAAAAAAGAAGCACAATCTACAACTTGGAGAAAATTGAAGGCCATTCAAAGGGAATAAATTATTACACTTTGAAAAAAATAAATAGAAACAGGGGAATTAAATTACTCCTTCTATATAGTACAAATTAAAAGAAGAAATTAAACAGAACCCTCACTATCCAATTATCTGAAGCCAACATTTATGTTATCACAAATAAATAGTGTAACATTTAATCATTTAAACCAGCTAAAAATGCCACTCCAGTCGACGGCAACCATGATGATCCATATATAAAGTTCCCCACCGTGAACTTAGCCGCCTCCACCACCGATGTAATCACCCGATAACCCGGCCAACTCACCCGCTGACCAACGGCTCCACCAGGGCCGTAGTTCATGTACTCCCCATAGTATAAAGTGTCGAGAGCGAAAGTTGTGTTCCATTCAAGCCACCCTCTAGGATGAACATGATCACCAATGAACGATAACATGTACACCGTACGTGAATACATTTTCCACGGACGACCTAGATAGGTCGAGAAGTTGGCCTTGGCAGCCTCGAGATCAGATGTGGCTAAGATCTTGCACGCGTGGATTGAAATCCCCGTGTTTTGATTTGGGTCTTTTCTATTTTGTGCGGTTATGGTGTTTTTTGTTGGGCCATTGGTTTACGGGCATATATACTGCAGTTTTGGAAAACAACTGCAGCGTTGCCAAATATGAAGTCTACTGTACCATATACGTCGCACTCACGGAAGAACTGGCGTTGGGAGTGTACGTATAATGTGTCTTGGTAGCCTTCGACGCTGCATCGGTAGACTACTGCGTGATCTGCACCGACACGGAGAGCTACCGCTTGATGCTTGCCTGGTCCAGCCCAGTTCACAAATGAAATGTCTCTAGCAATAAAACCAGCTCCAGTTGCAGCTACATTGCAA
Source organism: Adenophora triphylla var. japonica (assembly GCA_022495995.1). Classification (NCBI taxonomy): domain Eukaryota; kingdom Viridiplantae; phylum Streptophyta; class Magnoliopsida; order Asterales; family Campanulaceae; genus Adenophora; species Adenophora triphylla. The sequence continues at coordinate 9,663 of JAFEMH010006591.1, forward strand.
GCAAAAATTTAATCAAATTACAAGCAATTAAATTTCGATTTAAATAATCTAGAATTTGTTGATTGAAATAGGAAAAAATGTGTGGTATGGAATTGTTTAATGTGGAGCAAGTGGGGAAGGAATATGTATGGATGGAATAGGGTGGTGGCTAGTTGTTATTGGCTAGGTAGATGGTCTTGATCAAGGATTTAACCATATCCATGACATGATTTATGACCCACCCACCTTCCAAGATGTTATCCTCTTTATGGTCCTAGCTCCTGTAGTTTTGGGCAATGTAAAGGAAGGTGGAGAAAGAAAAGAATCACTAGTCTTGTGCTTATTTATGAGTGGAAAAGGACACAACGTGGGTTTAAACGATTCTCTTCAAATAAACGCGTCGCCTCAAAATAAATGTCAGCACTATCGGTTTTGATCAGTTTCAAAATACATTTCTTAAAAACATTTACAACACAAATAGGACGTTTATTTCGGTACAGAGATTATGGTCAAGAAAATCGTACGCTGGGGCATATTAGTCAATTGAATATAACAATCAACAAAAAGCAAATTCGTTAATTGCCAATCACAAAGATTATGCAACATGAAAGTCATATTCCTTGGTCCGACAGCCTTTTATCCATCCCTAGAGCATAGCACGTGCAATGCAACAACATGAACACTATGCATGTATCATAGCTATAATTTTCCACTTTCTAAAGTACTGAATAAAAGCTGAAGTGAATAAAGGGGGGAAATTTTACCGAAAGAAGCCGTATGAAAAGTTGTCACGTTGTCGAAAACGCTTACTCCGCCTGAAATGACCGTTTTACCCTTTCCATCTCCTATAAACATTAAATTAGTCTTCTTCCTCCCAACTTTCAAATTCTTCTCCTCATACCTGCAAATTATCAAAAAAAATCCTCTTATTTTCATCCACTTAGTACATCAAAACTAACATGTATCGTAAACAGTACAAAAATAGTAACAGCCCATTTTAAATACACCATGTGTCGTTAGATCACTATCAGCACAAAAAATGATACAGAACCCTAATTAAATACACTGTGTCGTTAGATCACTATCAGCACAAAAAATGATACAGAAAATCTGAACTCTCCGACTCGAATGTGCTCTTTGTTAATCTATCACATTCCACACATGTGCATGTATAAGAAATTATAAAGACCTCAGTATATACACTTATGACAATTGCGTTGTCGGGTTGAGGCTTTATGCAATACTTTCATCATTCCCCCGTATGGAGATGGGGGAGGGAGGCATTTGGAATGCTTTTCCAACATTAGATTAATTAAGCCTAGGATTATTTTAAACAAAGCGCATATTTACCTTTGACACTTTCATTAAACATTTAAAAAGGTGCCTTTCACAACATAAAGCTACATCATTTTCCATTCAAACGAAATTATATCATAATTATCGATGGCTAATGAACACATTGAGAAAATAATCAATATATAAAGAGAAAAAGAAAAATAAAAATAATCAACAAACAGATTATTTAGAATATTCAAGTTCGTTATAAAATCCTTATAATTAATCATAAAGCAGTAGAATTCAGATAATATTAACTATTATGAATGTTCATTTTTTATTTTTTTATATTTTATCTGCAATAATTTGATTGCTAGTAAAATAACAACAAGTCACTAACATCTACTCCGCCCACTGATATTTCATAATTACATACAACTGCCAAAAGATTAATAAATAAAATAAAATAAAATAAAGTAAAAATGCAATACATTTAAATTTATTACCTCACGGTTCTCACCAATAAAAAAGTTTTCACGTGAAATATAATGAAAATTAAAAGTGACACCGACATTACTAGTACCAATATAATGATTTTTTTTTTATTTTTTTTTACGATGTTTCGAATCAGGAGAGAGAGAATTTAAATCCTATATCTCACCGAGGATAGACTTGGCTTGGCTTTAGCACTGAATCACTCGTTTAACTAAAGTCAATTATAAATCAAATCAAAACCCATGAATTCAATAATCATTCTTTGTAGTTATGATTGTAGACAATTGGTATTAATGCCATTTCCCAAAATGTTTCATTTTTATCTGGAAAAATATTAACTGCTCCATTGAGAATTATTTTGGGAAAAAAAAAATTTTTTTGATCATAAAATGATTAGGTATTTTGGACCGAAAATAGTTGATTTTAATATAGTAAGCCTATTGTTTAATTAATGTCTGGGAATATAATCAAATCAATGATAGCGATCATATTTAAAACTAAATAAGCTTGATAATTACCTTCCTGCCTTCACGTAGATTATGGTTCGACGATCACTGTGCTCCGGCGATTTCTTGATCGCCTCCGAAATCGTCTTCACCGTCCCATTCTTCCCGTCTTTGGAAACCACAATATCTGCTTGGATTGCAGCCGTCGGCATCTCCATCAACAGTCTCTCTCTTCTACTCAGCCATTTAGGGAATCTCGATACATCGTCGCCGTCCGATGACGACATTAACCTACGCCGGCGGTTCTGTATCGGCACTCCCGCGAAATCGTCGTTTCCGTTCGCCGCCGAGTATATCGCCAAGCAATTACTTACAAGCTCCGACAAATCCTTCAGCTTATCCTGCATTTGATTCTTCACGTTACCGTTCTTCACCTCCGAAAGTCCGTCAGTACACGTGTCCTGATTCGTGAGCGCGGCGCTGAGCCACGTCATAACGTCGTGAGTTCCCCCCGGCTTCTGCTGCTGTCCACCCTCCGATGACGGCGCGACGGAGAACAGCGACCGAGATAGCTGATCAACTGAGTCCTCGAGAAGCTCGAGGCAATCTTCGTAAGCCGACCGTACACGTGTATCCATCTGAAGGTTACTGATCTCCGTACTACTGTAAAACGCCCGGCCGACGCGCTGAAGCGTCAGATTGACGGAAATGTGGACAAGGTCGGTATCGGAGGCGGTGAGTGAGCCGGGGAATTCCAGGAGCGACTGGACACAGAGGCTCTGAAAACGAGTTTTGCTGCAGGTTCGGGAAATGGCTTGGGTGGGCCTAGCGTGTGCTATGTTGTGAGAATTATTGCCCGAGGCTTTGGCTCGGAGCTGGACGAATAGTGCCACGGAGACGGCACAGGCGACAATGAGAGTGAGGGAAAAGATGAGAAGGAACTTGAGTCGTCTGGACCTAGGTCTAGGGGTGAAAGTGTCATGATCATGTTGGTTTGGATCTTGTGAAGGTCCAGGCTCGGTAGCTCCGAGCCTGCCGTAGCCCATGATAGGTTAGCTCTGAAAAAGAGGAGAGGGGGATTGAATGGGAAAGGGAAAACAAGTAGGCAGAGGAAAGTGGTAGTGTTTTTATAGTGTCTGAATCAAAACGAAATTTCTTTTGTTTTATGGTAAAAGAGTGGAAGGAGCCTTTGTAAATTGGGAAGGACTAAGGAGCCTTTTGGTTGGTGGGCATTTATTCATGAGGACTTGGGTATGTCATTGCATTTACTTTCATGACATTACATAATAATATAGTTTACATTAAAGTTTTTATTATTTTTGGTTCTCACTATATCACTGTATATAGTTTTGAATTTCTGCGGTTGAACTACGTAACAAACAATGATTTAGATTTAATTTTATCTCAAAAACTCTTTTATCGAAATAATTTAAACAAAATAATTTTTTCCCCTAAGACTAGAGTGGATCATAAACAATAGATTCAACCTAGCAAGTAAGAGTAAGAGAAGGAAGAAGTCGGTAAGCAGTCAATGTCAATATCAATGGTAATAGCTATGTACTACGTAGGCCACTAAGAACAGATGAATTAGTGTCGATTCAGAAGGAATCTATTCATCCATGGTTTCATTTAATCCTCTCTCTCTCTCTCTCTCTCTCTCTCTCTCTCTCTCTCTCTCTCTCTCTCTAAGTATTTTTATCTTTCCATTATATTAATAAATCTTATAACTATTTTGTTAACATTAGTATATAAATAATGTATTATCTTTATTTCAAAATAGAATTGGTCTTATAAAAAATGCATTTTTTTAAGTTTAAGAAAAAATTATTTTTACACTGACACTTAATAATACATGCACTAGCACTCTTCACACTGATACTTTTTATATTACATTTTTTTATCCTACATTGGCACTCTTTATACTGACACTTAATATACATGCACTGACACTCTTTACACTGACACTTTGTTACAATAATACTGACACTTTGTTACACTAACACTGACACTTTTTTTACACTGACACTTAATATACATGCACTAACACTCTTTACACTGGCACTTTGTTACACTAACGCTGACACTTTTTTACAATGACACTTTGTTACACTAAAACTGGCACTAGCGGGAAAAACAAAACACGTTTTTTCTAAGCTTAAAGAAAAACACGTTTTTTTGTAAGATTTTGGCTTCAAAATAAGTACTCCCTCTGTCCCGCTACAAATCGCACACTTTCTATTTTGGGCGTCCCATTACAAACCACACACTTCCTAAAATGGCAAAGAATCTTTACTATTTCCTCCACTCATTCTCTCTCCTACATTATTTTAATACTCACAACACCATTATAATTTACTATTCCCTCCACTCATTCTCTCTCCTATTTTACTTTTACACTCACAACATTTATATTATTATTTTTTTCCTTAATCCCCGCGCAAACAGTAACAGTGCGGTTACTAGCGGGACGGAGGGAGTATTATCTTTATTTTTTTTAATTTTCTTTCGGTTAATACAAATTTAAAGTTTTTAACATAAAAAATTGGAATAAGGGGGTGGGGAGTCAAACGGATTTTATAGTACTCCCTCCGTCCCTAAATGTTTGTCCCATTTGACTTTTCAAACATTTTAATTTAGTGATTTTGAAGCTTTAATTTTGGTTATTTTTACGAACGCTTTGAAAATTATTGATAATATACATCGCCGTTATGTAATACTCCGTCCCTAAATGTTACAAGTTTTGGAAATTTAGTGATTTTGAAGCTTTAATTTTGAAAATGAGACTAACTTTTTGGGACAAAGAAAAAGGGAAAATGAGACAAACATTTAGGGACGGAAAGAGTATACTTTATCAAAAATAAAGTGGTTTAGAGAAAAATAATATTTTTCTCAATTGAGTGACCCTATCTCTCTCGTGTGTATTTGGCTTTGCTACTGTTCCATAGTCCATACTCTTATCGGCCAAACTAATACTTTTGCCACTTAACTATAGGTCAATAACTATTCTTTATTATTTTCAATGTCACCATTAAACTTTTTCACTTTTTTCAATATCATCACTCTCTTCATCAAATGGTCAAAAACCTAACAAAAGTAACTCATATGACCACATATGACTAACTTAGGTTAAGTATTTGACAACTTTGTTACCTTATGTTTTACTATGTGTTTACTGACTAAGGTTAGGTGAGACATGAATTTCAAATATGCGTGTAAAATGACACGGGTTTTTCCCCAAGTTAAGAAAGATGTCAAAAACTTAATCTAAATAAGTTATGTGTGGTCACATGATTAACTTTTGTTAGGTTTTTGACAATTTAATGGATATAGTATTAAAAAAGTAAAATGGTTCAGTGGTAACTTTCAAACAAAATAAGCAATAAAAGGAATCCAGCAAGGCAAAATTTGTGACCCGGCCCGGCATAGCAGGAGTAGTAATGAGCAGGCAAGGATGGGGTTGGGCATGGCCCTGTTTTAGGTTGGGGCGGGTACTGACTAACATGCCTCACTGCTAACGCATTCAATTTTTTTGAAACATAAAACTATTCCTTCAATCTTTCAATTTATTTAATTTAAAGCCTTTATTCTTTTTCTTTTTTGAAAGAGGTGGTCTTCCATGAGAATAAGGTGATCCGTCTCATGCATGAGACGGGTCGACCCATGACCCATGGGAAGAAAACAATTCGACGTAACCTAAGCGGCACCGTAAGGGGAGAAAACAATTCGACGCCATCAATAGCCGGAAATTCCATAGCAATTCCGGCGACCTTGTTGGTCTCCGGTGAATTCACTCCGACCTCCATAAACAATCAATATACAAACTTGAAATCAGCGATTAATTATTGATTCTCCAATTCCGACTGATTCAAAACACAGTAACAGTCCTTCTTAAAAGCCCAAAAAATTATTACAAATTAGAAATGAAATTGAGACCTAAGAATTGAAATATATACATGTGTATGTATAGGCTTAGAGAGAGAGAGAGAGAGAGAGAGAGAGAGAGAGAGAGAGAGAGAGAGAGAGAGAGAGAGATATTAGGCGTTTGAGAAAAGAATTGACACGAGAAAAGAAATATGGAATGGAATTTAAAGGCTCGTTTAGAAAAAGTAATAGTTACCATCTCTTAATGTAATGACTGTATACATATAAAGTAACATTGTTCATAAGTAAACGTAATACCTGTTTTAAAAAAATAAAAGCTCGTTTTCACCCATTTTTTCAAATGTAATACAAACTATATGTATTACATTTGAACTGTAATAACTTATGTATATGAATGTAATAGTTTATACAAGTAAATGTAACACTTTGATAGATGCAATTGTAACATATTTCTATAGATAATGTAATACTTTTACATGTATCATGATAAATTTGAACTCATTGTAACTTATTGTTTGAAAACATATAGATATCTATACATACGTGTTACAATTATGTACAAATACTATTACATATAAATAACACGTTTGTTACATTTTAGTTATAATAAGTATTACTTTTGCCAAACGAAAAAAACATAGGGAAAAACACTATTACTTTTCTGAATATATGTATTACTTTAATGTATACAAACTATTACTTTATATGCATACAATTATTACATTATGTTATAGTAACTATTACTTTTCACAAACCAAAAAAAAAACAAAATATAAAAATTTAAATTTAATTTTTTTTTAAATAAAACATGGACTTCGAATCGTAATAAAAAAAAATGGGGTTCTTCCTAAATTGCTGTCGCTTCCCAGAATGAATCCCCTTCAAAAACATGAAAAACAAAACCCTAAATGTTGTTTTTATCAATACCAGCGTGCAATATGCCCATAAGCCAAGCCCAAACCGTGACCAATCAAGCCCAAATAACCTTCAGTCTCTCAAATCCGTGCACAATTCGCCAGAATTCGCCTGTAGCTCGCCTGGGTCATGCCCCATGGGCTGGGTCATGGGTCAAAAATGACCCATCTCATCCATGAGACGGGTCATAGTGTTCTCACATAAGTTTTTATCTTTTTGAAATCCAAAATATTTGAAGCCTGTTTACTGACAACTGTATTGTTACGTAAATTACGCAATCAAAATGTTTAAAAAGGGAGAGGACTTATCTATCCTTTACACTCCAATTTAGATTACGATATGAATAGGGGTGTAAATGGTTCAATTTTGTTTAGCTTATGTCAATTTACGCAACGAATCAGTGTAAATGGTTCAATTTTGTTTAGTTTATGCCAATTTACGCAACGAATCACTTGTAATCGGTTTGAAAAAATCTCAAATCGAATTGAAGCATGAAAAAATTTAAATCGAACCGAATCAAACCACCATAGTTCGGTTCGGTTTGATTCGAATCGCGATTTGATTTTACGATCCGAACCGCGATTTAAACCACATTTCAAACCACGATTCAAATCAAGAAATAGAGAACGACTTAAATCATTAATTAGAACTAGTATAACACCCGTGTGTTAAACGCACAATCAAAAAAACTGTGATAAATAACATAAACTAAATCATATAGTTAATATAACTATCTCATTTGATTTGCATGACTGTCATTAAATAAAAATAATTATCTCATTTCTAAGTAATTAATATTATTGATTCTGCAAGAATCGTCTCGTGATCAGTCTTTGTCCAGCTGCAAGATCAATCTCCTGACTTCTGACCTGAAAACAGAACCCACGACTAGCCGGAATGGTTTCCAGCGAAGACCCTCGGGCGTGAGACTAAGTACGGTTTATAGAGAGCTAATAAGTTATATGAAACAATGTATTCTCAAATAACGAAAAAGCAATTACCTTGAAATGGTTGACATTGCCTTGTATTTATAGTTGTTGATGAGAGATATAATTGTGGTAGGATTGCATTAAATCCCTATAATCTCGGATCAGATACGCATAAGAGATCTTGTCCATGAACAACTCCTAATTTATAGGGAGTCCGTTATGGAAAGAGTTGTATTCACACCTGGACTTTGTAGGTCGTCATGTAATATGATAGGTCGAGGTCGCCTATTGGGTTTAGGTCGACCTGACTGATGAATGGGGTCGAGTCATGCCCGAATTGAGATCTGGATCTTAGTGTCGGACGATAGCTAGGTTGGGACCACGTAGGTCGGACAATGAGCTAGGTCGACTGTTCATGTTGTTGGACCATGGGCCTGGTAATAATTGGGCCTAGCCCACTGAGAATGTGGTGGCAATAATACGTAGATAACTGGGCTTGCTCGTTGGGCCTAGCCCGTCACTTTTATTCCGTTCAATTATCAACAACTCTATTTGTTTTTCATTAATTTGCGTCTTTTAAAAATAATTTTTTTGGATATAATCTTATAACGTCATAATTTGTACTCCCTCCGTCCCAGCCGAGTGTACACTTATTTTCCTTTTGGTCCGTCCCAACCGAGTGTACACTATCAAAAATGGAAAAGGTTTTAATATTTTATATTCTCCATACCCCACCCACTCATTCACCACCATACAATTTATTCAACCAACCTACTATTTACTCCACTCATTCTCTCTCTTCATTTTCTATCACACATTTTCATTATCTTAATAATATTTCTTAATCGACGTGTCTTGGTCAATGGTGCACACTTGGGTGGGACGGAGGGAGTATTTTCTAACAAATATTATATAATAACTTTCTTTTTTTTTAATTCTTATAGTTTTTATTTAGAAAAAACCATATAAAATAGATTTTTTTAGAAAACTATTTTGAAATAGTTATGACACCATATTTATTGTTTTAGAAATAAATATAAAATTTATAACCCCAAAAAAAATAATGAATTTAAAATTTAATGCAATTTAATTATCTCAAAATTTGAAAATCATTTCTTATACTTTGTATTTATCATTTTTTTAATTTATGAAAGTTCATCTAAATAACACTCATTAAAACTTAATTATATATCACTCTTTAAGAAGATAGTTCAATAAAACACTAAAATCTCAGTTTTTATTTTATTATTTTTTGGAATTTTAATGAACAAAAAAATATCAAAAATAAACTCAAAAGTTGTATAAAAAAAGTGGCTAAATAAGATTTCAATTCTATTTTTTACTATTAGCTAAAAAAATCACTTTGTTCGAAGAAATTAATGAAGAAAAAAGGTTTTAATAAAAATAAAGAAGAATTTAAGAGAATATAATGAAAACAAATTTTTCAACAAAAATATATCATCACATTAATTTAATAATATTACAGGTTTCTAAACATAATCAATAAGTATTTTCGTTTTAAAAACACTCTTCATTTAAGAAAAAAATGAAAAAAATATCTAAATATCATTGTTATACATAAGTCTTTAAAAAAAATTATTACTATTACTCACATTTCAAAAAATATCAATTCATTAAATGAAAAATTCCTTGTGTTTCTAAATGTATTTTTACTATTGTTTTTTCATATTTCATTTTTTACTTGCAAAATTAAGAGTTTGCAAAACAATGATATTTATGAATTTGTGAAGAAAGGAGTTTAGATATAGTGGTTAAAAGTAAGAAAAAAAAAGTAATATTTCACTTGCATTTAATTGATAGGGGATAGAATAGCATAATAGGTTAATTTAAAGACAATTAATTATTTTCTTGATTAGTTGCTTTAAAGCAAAAAATATTTTAGAATCATTCATGTTTTGGAGGGAAAATGAGCTTGTTGAAGTGCTCTATATGCACTTCAACCTTTATATATATATATTTACTAGCCTAAGTCCGTGTCCAAGGCCACGTTTTTTTAAAAAAAAAAAAAAATTTAATTAAAAAAAAAAATTAATTTAAAAAAAAAAAAATTTAAGGGCAAAATGGAAAAGGGACAAATGTATGAGGGAAAAATGGGAAATTCCACCCATATAACTGTTCATACTACTGTTCAAAAGGGGGGTTTGTTTTATACTATAGATAGATTTGCGTCTTTTAAAAAAAAAAATTTGGATATAATCTTATAAAGTCATAATTGTATTTTCTAACCAATATTATATAATAGTTTTCTTTTTTAAAATTCTTATTGTTTTTATTTAGAAAAACCCATATAAAATAGATTTTTTTAGAAAACTATTTTTGAAATAGTTATGACACCATATTTATTGTTTCAGCAATAAATATAAAATTTATAACCCCAAAAAATAATGAATTTAAAATTCAATGCATATTAATTATCCCAAAATTTGAAAATCCTTTCTTATACTTTGTATTTACCATTTTTTTTTTAAATTTATGAAAGTTCATCTAAATAACACTCATTGAAACTTAATTATATATCACTCTTTAAGAAGATAGTTCAATAAAACACTAAAATCTCAGTTTTTTATTTTATTATTTTTTGAAATTTTAATGAACAAAAAAAATATCAACAATAAACTCAAAAGTTGTATAAAAAAAGTGGCTAATTAAGATTTCAAACCAATTTTTTACTATTAGCTAAAAAAATCATTTCGTTCGAAGAAATTAATGAAGAAAAAGGAAAAAGGTTTTAATAAAAACAAAGAAGAATTTAAGAGAATATAATGAAAACAAAATTTTCCACAAAAATATATCATCACATTAATTTAATAATATTACAGATTTCTAAATATAATCAATAACTATTTCTGTTTTAAAAACACTCTTCATTTAAGAAAAAAAATATCTAAATATCATTATTATACATAAGTCTTTAAAAAAAAAATATTACTATTACCCACATTTCAAAAATATCAATTCATTAAATGAAAAATTTCATGTGTTTCTAAATGTATTTTTACTATTGTTTTTTCATATTTTATTTTTTACTTACAAAATTAAGAGTTTGCAAAACAATGATATTTATGAATTTGTGAAGAAAGGAGTTTAGGTATAGTGGTTAAAAGTAAGAGAAAAAAAGTAATGTTTCATTTGCATTTAATTAATAGGGGATAGAATAGCATAATATGTTAATTTAAAGACAATTAATTATTTTCTTGATTAGTTGCTTTAAAGCAAAAAATATTTTAGAACCATCCATATTGGAGGGAAAATGAGTTTGTTGAAATGCTTTATATGCACTTCAACCTTTATATATATATAGACATGATTTTAGAATACACAATTAATTGTCATGTTTGTTTGAATTTTTCAGACATAACATAAAGAACAGATTCAAAATTTAAATGAAATTGTGCTTCAAAATTTAAATGAAATCGTAGGGTTGCATGCCACTGGTGCTTCAACTCTTCACTATCTAGATGGGCGATCATATAGGTCCCCTCCTTGATAACTTGAGTAACGATGTAGGGACCTTCCCAGTTGGGAGATAATTTGTTTACCTGAGTTCTCCTTCAGGTTGAATCGATCCTCCTCAACACATGGTTGCCTACTTGGAACGATCTTATCTTCATGTTCTTGTCGTGATAGCTCTTAGTTTTTTGCTTATAGTTGACCATTCGTAAATGAGATGTATCTTGCTTTTCGTCGATCAAATCTAAGTCGATCAATCTGTTGGTATCATTCTGCTCTTGGTCGAAGAAAACTACTCTGGCTGTGGGGACTTGTAGCTCGGCCGGTGCCATTGCCTCTGATCCATATGCAAGAGCAAATGGGGTTTCCCCCGTGGGCCCCGAATGGTTGTGCGGACTGCCCAGAGGGCAAGGGGGAGTTCGTCCAACCAGTTGCTACGTCGACCAACTAAACCGGTCTTAAGTGCGGAGAGGACCAACTTGTTCGCTGCTTCAGCTTGCCCGTTGCCTTGAGGACAGGCGACCGACGACTTCCAATTCTTGACTCCTACTCTGTTCATTTCATCTTCGAAAGCTTGGGAGAATTGTAACCCGTTGTCCGATACTGTTGCACGAGGAATTCCAAAGCGGCACCAAATGAAATCGTGAATGAAATTGATGGCGTTTTCCTCGGTAATTCTGGCTAATGGCTTGGCCTCGACCCATTTTATAAAATAATCAATAGCCACGATCACGTACTTACAATTTTCGCGGGCGGGTGGGAAGGGTCCAATTAGATCGACACCCCACATATCGAAAGGCCAAGTAGCGATCACTGGAGTTTGCTCGGTGGTAGGTAAGTGAGGAAGATTGGCAAATCTTTGACACTGATCACACCCTTGAACGAAGTCGTGTGCGTCAACCCTCATGTGCGACCAATAATAGCCCATTGTAATCAATTTGTCGGCCAAAGTTCTGGCCCCCAGGTGTCCTCCATAAACTCCACTATGCACCTCGTACATCAGCTGGGTAACCTCTTGGGGGTGGACACATCTCAATAACGGCCTACTGAAGGACCTTCTGAACAACGCGTTTCCTTGAATGACGTACCTCGGAGCCTTCTTCTTGATAGCTCGAGCTGCTTTCTCGTCCTCAGGTAGCTCGCCAGTCTCTAAATAGGCTCTCATTTCCTCGATCCAAAGACTTGGTGTAGACCCAGTTTCTAGTAGTATCCTCCAGGGCATTGAATCGAACCCTCTCATGTTGGAAGTTCGGTTCGTATGATGTAGCTAGTTTTGAGAGTAGGTCGGCCAATTCGTTGTCATCTCGACCAATCCTTTGTATCTCCCAAAATTCCAAGTCTTTGATCAACTCCTTTACCAGGTCGCAGTATTTGACCCAGGCGACCCGGGTTCGTTTTTCGGCAATGGAACCAAACTGATGCTGCAAGAATCGTGCCGTGATCAATCTTCGTCCAGCTGTAAGATCAATCTCCTGACTTCTGACCTGAAAACAGAACCCACGACTAGCCGAAATGGTCTCCGGCGAAGACCCTCGAGCGTGAGAGTAAGTACGGTGTATAGAGAGCTAATAAGTTATATGGAACAATGTATTCTCAAATAACCAAAAAGCAATTACATTGGAACGGTTGACATTGCCTTGTATTTATAGTTGTTAATGAGAGATATAATTGTGGTAGGATTGTATTAAATCTCTATAATCCCGGATCAGATACGCATAATAGATCTTGTCCATGAATAACTCCTAATTTGTAAGGAGTCCGTTATGGAAAGAGTTGTATTCACGCCTGTACTTTGTAGGTCGTCATGTAATATGATAGGTCGAGGTCGCCTATTGGGTTTAGGTCGACCTGACTGATGAATGGGGTCGGGTCATGTCCGAATTGAGATCTGGATCGTAGTATCGGACGATAGCTAGGTCGGGACCACGTAGGTCGGACAATGAGCTAGTCATTGTTCATCTTTGTTGGACCCGTGGGCACAGTAATAGTGGGCCTAGCCCACTGAGAATGTGGTGGCAATAATACGTAGATAACTGGGCTTGCTCGTTGGGCCTAGCCCGTCGCTTTTATTCCGCTCAATTATCAACAACTCTATTTGTTTTTCATTAATTTGCGTCTTTTAAAAATAATTTTTTTGGATATAATCTTATAACGTCATAATTTGTACTCCCTCCGTCCCAGCCGAGTGTACACTTATTTCCCTTTTGGTCCGTCCCAACCGAGTGTACACTACCAAAAATGAAAAAGGTTTTAATATTTTATATTCTCCATACCCCACCCACTCATTAACTCCACTCATTCACCACCATACAATTTATTCAACCAACCTACTATTTACTCCACTCATTCTCTCTCTTCATTTTCTATCACACATTTTTATTATCTTAATAATATTTCTTAATCGACGTGCCTTGGTCAATGGTGCACACTTGGGTGGGACGGAGGGAGTATTTTCTAACAAATAATATATAATAACTTTTTTTTTTAATTCTTATAGTTTTTATTTAGAAAAAACCATATAAAATAGATTTTTTTAGAAAACTATTTTGAAATAGTTATGACACCATATTTATTGTTTTAGCAATAAATATAAAATTTATAACCCCAAAAAAATAATGAATTTAAAATTAAATGCAATTTAATTATCCCAAAATTTGAAAATCATTTCTTATACTTTGTATTTACCATTTTTTTAATTTATGAAAGTTCATCTAAATAACACTCATTGAAACTTAATTATATATCACTCTTTAAGAAGATAGTTCAATAAAACACTAAAATCTCAGTTTTTTATTTTATTATTTTTTGGAATTTTAATGAACAAAAAAATATCAACAATAAACTCAAAAGTTGTATAAAAAAAGTGGTTACATAAGATTTCAAGCCTATTTTTTACTATTAGCTAAAAAAATCACTTTGTTCGAAGAAATTAATGAAGAAAAAAGGTTTTAATAAAAATAAAGAAGAATTTAAGAGAATATAATGAAAACAAAATTTTCAACAAAAATATATCATCACATTAATTTAATAATATTACAGGTTTCTAAACATAATCAATAAGTATTTTCGTTTTAAAAACACTCTTCATTTAAGAAAAAAATGAAAAAAATATCTAAATATCATTGTTATACATAAGTCTTTAAAAAAATTATTACTATTACTCACATTTCAAAAAATATCAATTCATTAAATGAAAAATTCCTTGTGTTTCTAAATGTATTTTTACTATTGTTTTTTCATATTTCATTTTTTACTTGCAAAATTAAGAGTTTGCAAAACAATGATATTTATGAATTTGTGAAGAAAGGAGTTTAGATATAGTGGTTAAAAGTAAGAAAAAAAAAGTAATGTTTCACTTGCATTTAATTGATAGGGGATAGAATAGCATAATAGGTTAATTTAAAGACAATTAATTGTTTTCTTGATTAGTTGCTTTAAAGCAAAAAATATTCTAGAATCATTCATGTTTTGGAGGGAAAATGAGCTTGTTGAAGTGCTCTATATGCACTTCAACCTTTATATATATATATTCTTAGCTGAAGTCAGTGTCAGCCACGTTTTTTTAAAAAAAAAAAAAAAAAATTTAATTTTAAAAAAAAATTAATTTAAAAAAAAAAATTTTAAGGGCAAAATGGAAAAGGGACAAATGTATGAGGGCAAAATGGAAAATTCCGCCAATATAACTAGAGCTGTAAAACGAGTCGGAACCGAGTCGAGTACCGGCGAGTTCGAGTCGAGTTACAGTTTTTATTAATCGAGTCGAGTTTTAATCGTGTCGAGTCGTTCACAAAATTTAAGCGCCGAACTCGGCTCGGCTGTAAGATTCCGGGACTCGCGAGTACCCGTATGGCTCGTTTTCCTCGAAATGGGCGTAAGCTTTAACTGTTGCATTTCTCAAAAGTCAAAACCCTATTTTATATTTCCAATGCTACTTTTCTCACCTACTCGTATTTATCTTCCCAAATTCCCAAGGAAGCTTAAGCCATCGTAATTTCTCTCCTCAATTGATTTCTCATTTTCTCTCCTCTCTCAATTTATCTATTTTGTTTCACCAATTACTTCTCCTTCCACAACCAATTTCTGATTTCTTCTCCTCTCTCTCCCGTAAATCTCTCTCCCCTTTAACTCCCCCCTTTTTTTTTTTCTATTGTTGGCTGCCTTCTGTGATGTTGTCATCCAGAAAATCGTTGCAGACTTGGTTGGTATTTTCTCGATTTTAAGCATGAAATTTTCATGGTGGTTGAAAGAACGGGTATTTGATTTGTATTCATGGAGTCGGAGTGGTCGATTTTGATGTTTATTCGAGTTACCGGCGAGCTGACGAGTCGAGTTAGGATGAAACTCGGCTCGACTCGGTTTTGAAATCGAGTCCGCCATTGCAACCGAACTCGACTCGCTACTGAGTCACGGGCCGAGTCGGATGGCAGTTTGGCGAGTCGAACCCGAGTCGGTTATCGAGCAACTCGCCCGATTTTGCACCCCTAAATATAACTGTTCATACTACTGTTCAAAAGGGGGGTTTGTTTTATACTATAGATAGATTTGCGTCTTTTAAAAAAAAAAAATTTGGATATAATCTTATAAAGTCATAATTGTATTTCTAACCAATATTATATAATAGTTTTCTTTTTTAAAATTCTTATTGTTTTATTTAGAAAAACCCATATAAAATAGATTTTTTTAGAAAACTATTTTTGAAATAGTTATGACACCATATTTATTGTTTCAGCAATAAATATAAAATTTATAACCCCAAAAAATAATGAATTTAAAATTCAATGCATATTAATTATCCCAAAATTTGAAAATCCTTTCTTATACTTTGTATTTACCATTTTTTTTAAATTTATGAAAGTTCATTTAAATAACACTCATTGAAACTTAATTATATATCACTCTTTAAGAAGATAGTTCAATAAAACACTAAAATCTCAGTTTTTTATTTTATTATTTTTTGAAATTTTAATGAACAAAAAAAATATCAACAATAAACTCAAAAGTTGTATACAAAAAGTGGCTAATTAAGATTTCAAGCCTATTTTTTACTATTAGCTAAAAAAATCATTTCGTTCGAAGAAATTAATGAAGAAAAAGGAAAAAGGTTTTAATAAAAACAAAGAAGAATTTAAGAGAATATAATGAAAACAAAATTTTCCACAAAAATATATCATCACATTAATTTAATAATATTACAGATTTCTAAATATAATCAATAACTATTTCTGTTTTAAAAACACTCTTCATTTAAGAAAAAAAAATATCTAAATATCATTATTATACATAAGTCTTTAAAAAAAAATATTACTATTACCCACATTTCAAAAATATCAATTCATTAAATGAAAAATTTCATGTGTTTCTAAATGTATTTTTACTATTGTTTTTTCATATTTTATTTTTTACTTGCAAAATTAAGAGTTTGCAAAACAATGATATTTATGAATTTGTGAAGAAAGGAGTTTAGGTATAGTGGTTAAAAGTAAGAAAAAAAAAAAGTAATGTTTCATTTGCATTTAATTAATAGGGGATATAATAGCATAATATGTTAATTTAAAGACAATTAAATATTTTCTTGATTAGTTGCTTTAAAGCAAAAAATATTTTAGAACCATCCATATTGGAGGGAAAATGAGTTTGTTGAAATGCTTTATATGCACTTCAACCTTTATATATATATAGACATGATTTTAGAATACACAATTAATTGTCATGTTTGTTTGAATTTTTCAGACATAACATAAAGAACAGATTCAAAATTTAAATGAAATTGTGCTTCAAAATTTAAATGAAATCGTAGGGTTGCATGCCACGAGTGCTTCAACTCTTCACTATCTAGATGGGCGATCATATAGGTCCCCTCCTTGATAACTCGAGTAACGATGTAGGGACCTTCCCAGTTGGGAGATAATTTGTTTACCTGAGTTCTCCTTCCAGTTGAATCGATCCTCCTCAACACATGGTTGCCTACTTGGAACGATCTTATCTTCACGTTCTTGTCGTGATAGCTCTTAGTTTTTTGCTTATAGTTGACCATTCGTAAATGAGATGTATCTCGCTTTTCGTCGATCAAATCTAAGTCGATCAATCTGTTGGTATCATTCTGCTCTTGGTCGAAGAAAACTACTCTGGCTGTGGGGACTTGTAGCTCGGCCGGTGCCATGGCCTCTGATCCATATGCAAGAGCAAATGGGGTTTCCCCCGTGGGCCCCCGAATGGTTGTGCGGACTTCCCAGAGAGCAAGGGGGAGTTCGTCCAACCAGTTGCTACGTCGACCAACTAAATCGGTCTTAAGTGCGGAGAGGACCAACTTGTTCGCTGCTTCAGCTTGCCCGTTGCCTTGAGGACAGGCGACCGACGACTTCCAATTCTTGACTCCTACTCTGTTCATTTCATCTTCGAAAGCTTGGGAGAATTGTAACCCGTTGTCCGATACTGTTGCACGAGGAATTCCAAAGCGACACCAAATGAAATCGTGAATGAAATTGATGGCGTTTTCCTCAGTAATTCTGGCTAATGGCTTGGCCTCGACCCATTTTGTAAAATAATCAATAGCCACGATCACGTACTTACAATTTTCGCGGGCGGGTGGGAAGGGTCCAATTAGATCGACACCCCACATATCGAAAGGCCAAGTAGCGATCACTGGAGTTTGCTCGGTGGTAGGTAAGTGAGGAAGATTGGCAAATCTTTGACACTAATCACACCCTTGAACGAAGTCGTGTGCGTCAGCCCTCATGTGCGACCAATAATAGCCAATTGTAATCAATTTTTCGGCCAAAGTTCTGGCCCCCAGGTGTCCTCCATAAACTCCACTATGCACCTCGTACATCAGCTGGGTAACCTCTTGGGGGTGGACACATCTCAATAACGGCCTACTGAAGGACCTTCTGAACAACGCGTTTCCTTGAATGACGTACCTCGGAGCCTTATTCTTGATAGCTCGAGCTGCTTTCTCGTCCTCAGGTAGCTCGTCAGTCTCTAAATAGGCTCTCATTTCCTCGATCCAGCACTTGGTGTAGACCCAGTTTCTAGTAGTATCCTCCAGGCATTTAATCTGAACCCTCTCATAAGCTGGAAGTTCGGTTCGTATGATGTAGCTAGTTTTGAGAGTAGGTCGGCCAATTCGTTGTCATCTCGACCAATCCTTTGTATCTCCCAAAATTCCAAGTCTTTGATCAACTCCTTTACCAGGTCGCAGTATTTGACCCAGGCGACCCGGGTTCGTTTTTCGGCAATGGAACCAAACTGATGCTGCAAGAATCGTGCCGTGATCAATCTTCGTCCAGCTGTAAGATCAATCTCCTGACTTCTGACCTGAAAACAGAACCCACGACTAGCCGAAATGGTCTCCGGCGAAGACCCTCGAGCGTGAGAGTAAGTACGGTGTATAGAGAGCTAATAAGTTATATGGAACAATGTATTCTCAAATAACCAAAAAGCAATTACATTGGAACGGTTGACATTGCCTTGTATTTATAGTTGTTAATGAGAGATATAATTGTGGTAGGATTGTATTAAATCCCTATAATCCCGGATCAGATACGCATAATAGATCTTGTCCATGAATAACTCCTAATTTATAAGGAGTCCGTTATGGAAAGAGTTGTATTCACGCCTGTACTTTGTAGGTCGTCATGTAATATGATAGGTCGAGGTCGCCTATTGGGTTTAGGTCGACCTGACTGATGAATGGGGTCGGGTCATGCCCGAATTGAGATCTGGATCGTAGTATCGGACGATAGCTAGGTCGGGACCACGTAGGTCGGACAATGAGCTAGTTCGTGTTTCATGCTTGTTGGACCGTGGGCTGGTAATAATTGGGCCTAGCCCACTGAGAATGTGGTGGCAATAATACGTAGATAACTGGGCTTGCTCGTTGGGCCTAGCCCGTCACTTTTATTCCGTTCAATTATCAACAACTCTATTTTTTTTCATTAATTTGCGTCTTTTAAAAATATTTTTTTTGGATATAATCTTATAACGTCATAATTTGTATTTTCTAACCAATATTATATAATAAATTTCTTTTTTTTTAAATTCTTATAGTTTTTATTTAGAAAAAACCATATAAAATAGATTTTTTTAGAAAACTATTTTGAAATAGTTATGACACCATATTTATTGTTTTAGAAATAAATATAAAATTTATAACCCCAAAAAAATAATGAATTTAAAATTCAATGCAATTTAATTATCCCAAAATTTGAAAATCCTTTCTTATACTTTGTATTTACCATTTTTTTTAATTTATGAAAGTTCATCTAAATAACACTCATTGAAACTTAATTATATATCACTCTTTAAGAAGATAGTTCAATAAAACACTAAAATATCAGTTTTTTATTTTATTATTTTTTGGAATTTTAATGAACAAAAAAATATCAACAATAAACTCAAAAGTTGTATAAAAAAAGTGGCTAAATAAGATTTCAAGCCTATTTTTTACTATTAGCTAAAAAAAATCACTTTGTTTGAAGAAATTAATGAAGAAAAAAGGTTTTAATAAAAATAAAGAAGAATTTAAGAGAATATAATGAAAACAAAATTTTCAACAAAAATATATCATCACATTAATTTAATAATATTACAGGTTTCTAAACATAATCAATAACTATTTTCGTTTTAAAAACACTCTTCATTTAAGAAAAAAATGAAAAAAATATCTAAATATCATTGTTATACATAAGTCTTTAAAAAAAATTATTACTATTACTCACATTTCAAAAAATATCAATTCATTAAATGAAAAATTCCTTGTGTTTCTAAATGTATTTTTACTATTGTTTTTTCATATATTCATTTTTTACTTGCAAAATTAAGAGTTTGCAAAACAATGATATTTATGAATTTGTGAAGAAAGGAGTTTAGGTATAGTGGTTAAAAGTAAGAGAAAAAAAGTAATGTTTCACTTGCATTTAATTAATAGGGGATAGAATAGCATAATAGGTTAATTTAAAGACAATTAATTGTTTTCTTGATTAGTTGCTTTAAAGCAAAAAATATTCTAGAATCATTCATGTTTTGGAGGGAAAATGAGCATGTTGAAGTGCTCTATATGCACTTCAACCTTTATATATATATACTCCCTCTGTCCCAGCTCATTTGACACTTATTTCCATTTTGGTCCGTTCCAGCTCACTTGACACTTCCCAAAATAGCCTACTTTTTATAATTTTATATTCACTCTACCCCACCACTCATTCTCTCTCTTCATTTTCCACCACTCAATTTCTTCAACCAACACTACTATTTATCCCACTCATTCTCTCTCTTCATTTTCTATCACACATTTTTTTTATTTTATTTTTTTTTCTTAGTTTTCGTGCCCACCTCTTGGGTGTCAAGTGAGGTGGGACGGAGGGAGTATATACTAGCCTAAGCCCGTATCCAAGGCCACGTTTTTTTTTTTAAGTTTTTTTTTTAATTTAAAAAAAAATTAATTTAATTTTTTTTTTTAAGGGCAAAATGGAAAAGGGACAAATGTATGAGGGCAAAATGGGAAATTCCGCCCATATAACTGTTCATACTACTGTTCAAAAGGGGGGTTTGTTTTATACTATAGATAGATTTGCGTCTTTTAAAAAAAAAAAATTTTGGATATAATCTTATAAAGTCATAATTGTATTTTCTAATCAATATTATATAATAGTTTTCTTTTTTTAAATTCTTATTGTTTTTATTTATAAAAATCCATGTAAAATAGATTTTTTTAGAAAACTATTTTTGAAATAGTTATGACACCATATTTATTGTTTCAGCAGTAAATATAAAATTTATAATCCCAAAAAATAATGAATTTAAAATTCAATGCATATTAATTATCCCAAAATTTGAAAATCCTTTCTTATACTTTGTATTTACCATTTTTTTTTAAAATTTATGAAAGTTCATCTAAATAACACTCATTGAAACTTAATTATATATCACTCTTTAAGAAGATAGTTCAATAAAACACTAAAATCTTAGTTTTTTATTTTATTATTTTTTGGAATTTTAATGAACAAAAAAAATATCAACAATAAACTCAAAAGTTGTATAAAAAAAGTGGCTAATTAAGATTTCAAGCCTATTTTTTACTATTAGCTAAAAAAATCACTTCGTTCGAAGAAATTAATGAAGAAAAAGGAAAAAGGTTTTAATAAAAACAAAGAAGAATTTAAGAGAATATAATGAAAACAAAATTTTCCACAAAAATATATCATCACATTAATTTAATAATATTACAGATTTCTAAATATAATCAATAACTATTTCTGTTTTAAAAACACTCTTCATTTAAGAAAAAAATGAAAAAAAATATCTAAATATCATTATTATACATAAGTCTTTAAAAAAATATTACTATTACCCACATTTCAAAAATATCAATTCATTAAATGAAAAATTTCATGTGTTTCTAAATGTATTTTTACTATTGTTTTTTCATATTTTATTTTTTACTTGCAAAATTAAGAGTTTGCAAAACAATGATATTTATGAATTTGTGAAGAAAGGAGTTTAGGTATAGTGGTTAAAAGTAAGAGAAAAAAAGTAATGTTTCATTTGCATTTAATTAATAGGGGATAGAATAGCATAATATGTTAATTTAAAGACAATTAATTATTTTCTTGATTAGTTGCTTTAAAGCAAAAAATATTTTAGAACCATCCATATTGGAGGGAAAATGAGTTTGTTGAAATGCTTTATATGCACTTCAACCTTTATATATATATAGACATGATTTTAGAATACACAATTAATTGTCATGTTTGTTTAAATTTTTCAGACATAACATAAAGAACAGATTCAAAATTTAAATGAAATTGTGCTTCAATGTTTATGATAACAACAATCCATTTGATCACTTGTAATGGTATGTGCTAAAAAGTGAATTAACAGTATTACAGAAGATTAACCAAAAGAAAAAAGGGTTATGGGCTAAAACCCATAATTAAAATTAGATGTTTTTAAATCTAAACATAAGGTGAATATGAAATATATGCATATCTACGATTAATATTGAACGGTTTGGTGGTTTGATTTATCAGCTCGGTCACGCGTCTCGAACCGCGGTTTGGGGTACAGACCACAGATCAAACCGAACCACACGGTTTGATAATTTTTGAAACCGAACCAAACCACTATTGCTTGAAAACCGAACTATACCGTGTGGTTTGGTTTGTTTCGGTTTCGAACCAGGATTTGTACCGAACCACTTAAGGGTCATATGTTTTTTCATTTTTTCCTCTTATTCAGAGGTGGATCACTGGATTTTCAGTGGTAAGAAACTTTAAGTGTGTTTTTTTTTTTAATTTCAGCCTTAACACATCTGAAAAGCCACTGAATTTTCAGTGGTAAAATTGAAGTTGAAATCCTCTGAATGTGTTACTGTTCATACTTGCGTTTGGATTTTTTTTTTTTTTTTAACTGTTAAAATGGTAAACATACACATTTCAGAAAATGAATTCAGATAGAAAATCAAACAACTTATCCAATTCAGAATTCAGAAACATACACATTTCAGAAAATGAATTCAGATAGAAAATCAAACAACTTATCCAATTCAGAATTCAGTTTTCAGTCGCTGCCTCTTAAAAATTCAGCCATTTTTAGAGGTGAAATCAGATTTCAGCATTCAGCACTTAAAAAAAACAAAAGTCACCTTACACCCCTAGTTTTGAGTCCTAAATTTTGATTCAAAATAAATGTCGTTTTATTTATGTTAAAATCTCCAATTTACTCCAATATTGAAACTTGTTATATTCCATTAATTATATTAATTGTGTGAGGCAATGCATGGAGAGCAAGTTTTGGGAGAAACTAGTTTCTCCGTAAATTATAAAAAGTCCACTTTTTTTCTACTTGCAATTAGTTAGCGAATATTTAGGAACAGTTTATAAAACAGGACTTACTATAACTTAAGGAGAAACTAGTTTCCCCCAAAATATTGTGATGCATGGAAGAGAAACAATTTATAAGAGTATATTTGATATTTTCGTTAGTAAAGTTGTTTTATTAATTATATTTATTAAGAATTATACAAATTTCTAAAACGACATTATTTATGTATAAATTGTCAAAAACATAATCCATATATTAAAAGAAAATGATTTATTTTTTAATTATCTTCAAATCGACATTTATTTGAATACGGAGAAAATACTTACAAATAAATATGTAGGCAACTGCTGCCATCCAGAAGACCTACTCAGTGTATACTATTTCTTTCTGTTGTTCAAGATATATGTCATTTTAGTATTTAAAAGTGATAAAAAATATTTATAATTTTTGGACTAAAAGTTTTTAAATTTCAATTTTAGCCGTTCATTAAAACTTAGAAACTTGTTCTATTGTATAAATTTATTTTTTGAGTATGGTAATATATGCGAGAATCACAATTAATGCGTTTAAAGTTGTAAATAATAATTACAATTTTTCGAAATTGATAAAAATCCTTAAAACAAAAACAAATCAATACTCACTCTTTTCCAAAATGAATGTACAATATATTATCAAAATTACATTTATATATTTTTTTTAATATTTATTTTGATACGGAATGAATAAATCTATCTATATATAAAAGGAGGATTGTCTAACTTTTCCCCCAAAACAAAGGGCATTTTAGACATTTCACGCCATGGCAAAAATGTAGATAACAAGGAAGAAAATCCACGTGGAGCGTTGTGTAAGGACGGAAGTTGGCGCGTGGCATACACGTGCCGAGAGTGGCGCGTGAATGCAGAGAATTTTTTTTTTTTTTTTAGTTTCCGGACACGTGTTGCATATTCTGTGAAGGGCAATTTGGTCATTTCCAGCGATGGCAGAATTGTAAATATTTGAATACCCACGTGTCACATGTTCATTGGCTGAATTTATTTCAGATTTTTTTTTTCCTCCGATTTCTTTGACCTCAATTATTTTATATTAAATTATTTTTTTTAAATTTTTTTTACACCAAAATTCATAATTTCTTTTTCTCTATAAATAGAGACTTCTTTCATTTGATTTGGACACAGAAAAAAATTCCTCTTTTTTAAATTTTAATTTGTTAATTATCCTTTGCTAATTTTTCAATTTCTTTTTAGTGAAAATTAATTAAGTGTGAAATATTTTTTTTAATTATAAATGATAATAATAATAATAATAATAATAATTTTACTAATAAAAAAATAAAGAATATAAAAAAAAGTGATGGGATATAGGATGATGAGTTGGAATGGTGTTGAATATGTATAAACAAAATCATTGTGTGTATATAAAGTAGATAGAGTTATTTAATATAATAATAATATATATCTATATGTATATATAGGGCGGAGTATGATGAATGTGAGTTTGAGTTTCTATTATATATTAAATTAATTTTTTTCTTTTTTACACCAAAATTCATAAAAAAAAATTCTCTTTAAATAGAGACTTCTTTCATATGATTTGAACAAAGAAAAAAATTTCTCTTTTTTAAATATAAATATGGTAATTATCCTTCCCTAATTTTTCAATTTCTGTTTAGTGAAAATTAATTAAGTGTGAAGTATTTGTTTTAATTATAAATGATAATATAATAATAATAATGATAATAAAAATAAAAATAATATAATATAATAAAAAATAATATAACAATAATAATGATGGAGTGTGATGAATGTGGGTTTGGGTTTCAATTTAATAAGTGGGATAGGGTAATATGGTTATTGGGTTTATTTTAGTTCGATACATCAAACAATTTATTTATTTTTTCTTAAAAAAATATTTGAAGCATAGTAAATAAAGTATTAATAAATTTATCGATTTTTCGATCGGTCTAAAAAAATTTTGTATTTATAAAGACGAATATCGGGAAATATGGTCATCATTTTAATTTTTTGATGTACAAATTGGTATTTTAAAAGAGGGAGAGGAATGAGCGGAATGAATGGGTTGGGTTTGATGAGGGAGCGGAGGGGTTGGGAATTTTTGTTTCATTTAACACAATTGTTAGTGTTTTTAGGATTTTGATTTTTTCTTCTCAAAATTAAATAAGTTAAATTGAAAATAAATATCATAATTATGTTCATGATGAGTTAATGTAAATAAATATAACATATCATGTATAATTTGTTATAATAATAATAATAATAATTTTACTAATAAAAAAATAAAAAATATAAAAAAAAGTGATGGGGTATAGGATGATGAGTTGGAATGGTGTTGAATATTTATAAACAAAATCATTGTGTGTATATAAAGTAGATAGAGTTATTTAATATAATAATAATAATATATATCTATATGTATATATAGGGCGGAGTATGATGAATGTGAGTTTGAGTTTCTATTATATATTAAATTAATTTTTTTCTTTTTTACACCAAAATTCATAAAAAAAAATTCTCTTTAAATAGAGACTTCTTTCATATGATTTGAACAAAGAAAAAAATTCCTCTTTTTTAAATATAAATGTGGTAATTATCCTTCGCTAATTTTTCAATTTATGTTTAGTGAAAATTAACTAAGTGTGAAGTATTTGTTTTAATTATAAATGATAATATAATAATAATAATGATAATAAAAATAAAAATATTATAATATAATAAAAAATAATATAATAATAATAATGATGGAGTGTGATGAACGTGGGTTTGGGTTTCAATTTAATAAGTGGGATAGGGTAATATGGTTATTGGGTTTATTTTAGTTCGATACATCAAACAATTTATTTATTTTTTCTTTAAAAATATTTGAAGCATAGTAAATAAAGTATTAATAAATTTATCGATTTTTCGATCGGTCTAAAAAAATTTTGTATTTATAAAGACGAATATCGGGAAATATGGTCATCATTTTAATTTTTTGGTGTACAAATTGGTATTTTAAAAGAGGGAGAGGAATGAGCGGAATGAGTGGGTTGGGTTTGATGAGGGAGCGGAGGGGTTGGGAATTTTTGTTTCATTTAACACAATTGTTAGTGTTTTTAGGATTTTGATTTTTTCTTCTCAAAATTAAATAAGTTAAATTGAAAATAAATATCATAATTATATTCATGATGAGTTAATGTAAATAAATATGACATATCATGTATAATTTGTTATTATAATAATAATAATAATTTTACTAATAAAAAAAATAAAGAATATAAAAAAAAAAGTGATGGAATATAGGATGATGAGTTGGAATGGTGTTGAATATGTATAAACAAAATCATTGTGTGTATATAAAATAGATAGAGTTATTTAATATAATAATAATATATATCTATATGTATAAATAGGGCGGAGTATCATGAATGTGAGTTTGAGTTTCTATTATATATTAAATTAATTTTTTTCTTTTTTACACCAAAATTCATAAAAAAAAATTCTCTTTAAGTAGAGACTTCTTTCATATGATTTGAACAAAGAAAAAAATTCCTCTTTTTTAAATATAAATATGGTAATTATCCTTCGCTAATTTTTCAATTTCTGTTTAGTGAAAATTAATTAAGTGTGAAGTATTTGTTTTAATTATAAATGATAATATAATAATAATAATGATAATAAAAATAAAAATAATATAATATAATAAAAAATAATATAATAATAATAATGATGGAGTGTGATGAATGTGGGTTTGGGTTTCAATTTAATAAGTGGGATAGGGTAATATGGTTATTGGGTTTATTTTAGTTCGATACATCAAACAATTTATTTATTTTTTCTTAAAAAAATATTTGAAGTATAGTAAATAAAGTATTAATAAATTTATCGATTTTTCGATCGGTCTAAAAAAAATTGTATTTATAAAGACGAATATCGGGAAATATGGTCATCATTTTAATTTTTTGGTGTACAAATTGGTATTTTAAAAGAGGGAGAGGAATGAGCGGAATGAGTGGGTTGGGTTTGATGAGGGAGCGGAGGGGTTGGGAAATTTTGTTTCATTTAACACAATTGTTAGTGTTTTTAGGATTTTGATTTTTTCTTCTCAAAATTAAATAAGTTAAATTGAAAATAAATATCATAATTATGTTCATGATGAGTTAATGTAAATAAATATGACATATCATGTATAATTTGTTGTGGTATCTTATATTGCGAGTCTAATTGTATATGTGTGAAAGTATAATTTGTAATGTTCTTAAATTAAAAATTAATAAGTTATTAGAATTTATTTTGAAATAGAATTTATATATTTTTTCTTTTATTGGATTAAATGGGTGAAGTAGGGTTTTCCACTGGGAGTAAAAGAGAATTAGTACGGATTGCATATTAAAGTTGAGGAGAATAAAAGGGGTAGATTAAGTTTTCATTTGGAGCGAAACAAAGAAAATCAAATTATTTCGGTATGCATTGCATGAATATTTAAATTTTCCAGACAAAATCTTAATAAAAAATAATATATTATTTTATATTATGAGAGAGGTAATAGTACTACTATATTAATTTATATACATAAATCTTAAGAATATTATCTAACATCTATCTATATATAAAAGGAGGACAGTCGATGTTGTCGCTCAAATCAAGGGCATTTTCGTAATTTCACATAGTGGCAAAGTTGAAGATATAGCATTAGCATGTGACGTGGCAGGCTCTGATTGGAAGAAAATTAGGCGCGTGCAGTACACGCGCCGACATAGGCGCGTGTACACATGTTTTTTTTTTTTGACACTTGGCGATCTCTGATTGACCGGTTTTATTTCAGATTTTTATTTTTTACCCATTTTTTTAACCTCAATTATTAAAAAAAAAAAATAAAAAATTTTTACACCATATTTCATAAAAAAAATTTTCTATATATACAGACTATTTTTATTTGATTTGGACACATAAATAAACACTTTTTTTTAAATATAAATTTCTTAATTATCCATTTTAATTTTTCAATATCTTTTTAGTTAAAATTAATTAAGTGTGAAGTATGTTTTTTAATTATAAATGATAATAATAATAATAATAATAATAATAATAATAATAATAATAATTTACTAATCATAAAAAAAATATAAAATAAAAAATGATGGGGTATAGGATGATGAGTTGAAAGGGTGTTGAATTTTTATAAACAAAATTATTGTCCATTTATAAAGTATATATGGTTATTTAATATAATAATAATAATAATCTATATCTGTATATATATATATATATATATATATATATATATATATATATATATATATATATATATAGTGGGAGTGTGATGAATCTGGGTTTGGGTTTCTATTTAATAAGTGGGATGGGGTAATATGGTTATTGGGTTTATTTTAGTTCGATACATCAAACAATTTATTTAATTTTTCTTAAAATAATTCTTTGAAGCATAGTAAATAAAGTATTAATAAATTTATCGATTTTTCTATATGTCTCAAAAAATTGTGTATTTATAAAGACGAATATCGGGAAAGATGGTCATCATTTTAAAAAATTTGATTGAAGTGCATGACAATATTCTAAGAAATAAAGATAGTATAAATTGGTATTTTAAAAGAGGGAGAGAAATGAGTGGGTTGGGTTTGATGAGGGAGCGGAGGGTTTGAGATTTTTTTTTTCATTTAACACAATTGTTAGTTTTTTTAGGATTATGATTTTTCTTCTCAAAATTAAATAGAGCAAGTTTTGGGAGAAACTAGTTTCTCCATAAATTATAAAAAGTCCACTTTTTTTCTACTTGCAAGTAGTTAGCGAATATTTAGGAACAATTTATAAAACAGGACTTTCTATAACTTAAGGAGAAACTAGTTTCCCCCAAAATCTTGTGAATTAAATAAGTTAAATTGAAAATAAATATCATAATTATGTTCATGATGAGTTAATGTAAATAAATATGACATATTTTTTTAGATGTACGAGCATGAGTTAATGGAAAGTTTTCATTTGAAAAAGAATGATCTTAATTTTTATTAGATAATTGTACTATCCTTTTGGGATGACCAAATCTTTTGATTTTTTTTTAATTCTCTTTATAAAAAATAACAAGCCTTCCAAACTATTGACCTAAATGATCAATTTTTTGAAACTCGCTAAACGGTGTAGCGAGTTTATAATTTTGTCTTATTAAACTCGCTACACGGTGTAGCAAGTTTAAATTTGCTGACCAAAATTTTGCAATGACCAATTATATGTCGCTACATCCAAAGTTAAAAGGTAAATGATTTTAAATATTGATATGTAATGATGATAATACTGGCCACTGTGATATTTGTACTACCAATATAGTATTCACGAATTTTTTTCACAATTTATAAAAAAAACTCACTTTTTTGTTTGTTTTATTTTAAATTTCATCTTTTGAGTGTTAGTAACGGTCCGTGCATCGCACGGGTGTTACACTAGTATTTATAATAGTAGCGAAGGGAGAATTAAAAACCTAGTTAGGTTGTTTCTAACACAAACTAGGACAAACCTAGGAGCTAAGTGGATCACATTTAGATGGCCACTACTTTAATCTTATTTCATAATTTCATGTGTACCATAATAATTTTGATATTTATTACTTCTTTTCTTTCAAAATAAATTCATTTTAGTAATATTTTAAAAATATTTATTTCCTATAAATTTAAATAGCAAAAATATATAATTATTTTTTTATGAATGTAAGTGTTCAAGTTAATATGTTGTATTATCTGTAAATATTTTGACCACACTTCACTTTTTTCATTCAACACAAGTGAATTTTGATCATAAATTAATGTCAATATAATCATCCTAATAATGTTATTAAAATTGTTATTGGTAAATCATCTAGTAATTTATCAATAAACTTTTTTTATAATTTCATTAGGATGATTATATTGACATTAATTTATGGTCAAATTCATTTATATTGACAAAAAAAAGTCAAACATGATCAATAGTAGCTATTATTTATTAGTTAATACTTTAAACAAATTATAGTTAACTATTACAGTAATTAATAGTTTTCTATTATTACAACTTACCAAATATATTAATTAATCATAGTTAACTATTATATTAATTATTAGATTTCTACAATTATAACTTATCTAATACAGTAATTATTATATAATAATAAAATATACTAACTAATTATAGTTAACTATTATAATAATTATCTAAATTACTAATAGTATTAGATAAGTATATATTAGTTACTATATTAAGTAAGTATAATAGTAAAAGTTATTATAATAATTAGCTATTCATAAATATGTTATTCGTTGCTACCAACAGTCTAAATTTGATTATATTTCTTACTTTTTAATTTTAATGAGATGGATGATCGAGATTAATTTGACGATATCTTAAGTCCAACGAACAGAACAGTGGCGGATTTAGAATGTTTCAACAACGGGTGCACAATTTACAGTATAAAAGTTCAAACTGATTTTTTTTTTCAAACGCGACGAGATTATAATACAAAATTTAAAACATAAGTTAATTATAAAAATATGTTAATATTTAACCCACCGTTTTCTTCTTATTGTTTACTTGAAAATAATAAGCTTATGTCATGAAAAAAAAATGATATTTACATCATAGTTGTTTTAATGATGACATCATTTTAGAAAGCATTTCTTGAAATTAATCTTGTAATTTATTTTTTATAAGTTTCAAATTAATTTACTTTTTTTATAAACAATAAACGATGAAAAAATTAATAGATAATAAATAAAATTAATTATATTAGTTAAAATAATGAGCAAAAGAATCCAAATATAAATATATTAAAAAGAAAAAACCATTTATCATAGAGGCAAAAAATTTAACTTGAATAATAAATAAAAACTATTTATTATATGATTATAAAAGAATTTAAGTAAGATATTGAAACAGAGTTTATTTCTCGTATTAGAGGCTAAAAATATTTTGAGATTAGTTGTAGCAAGTATGATTAGAACCCTGATCTTTAGTAATAAACTTTAACATCTTAACAACTGAACTAGTCATATGATCTGGTAAAAGCAATGTTGAAAATTAAGTAATCTTATTTGTGGGTGCACTTAGTAAGTAATGAAAAAAAAATCATATTTTTTTTAACTAGAAATAAAATTTGATCGGGTGCACGTGCACCGCCACTTTATACACTAAATCCGCCCATGCCAACGAATACTCAAATAAATATTAATTATTCCTTTTACAAAATGAAAAATATGATCAAATTTCGTCAGTTGATATCAACAAAAACTAACATTTCTATTTCTAAATCCAGTACAAGTACGGATGTAGTTGCTACCATAATGGTGGTCCATTGTCAAAAGAACCCTTCTGGTCAAAGAGAAGAATTAATGTACTCAATTGAGAGGTTTGTAATACTTAATTTCTTCTACTTGCTATTCAGATCAAAATAAATTATCCTCATTGTTTTTAATCCAATATTCCGAACAGAATACTCTTTCGTCCCATAACTGTAGCACAATGGAGTACAATTACAGAAAAATAATACACAATAAATTGATAAAAACAGAAAATAAAAAGGAGAAGTTCTTGAATTTGCTGCACGAGCCCAATGAAATCACTGTCTCCTTAAGACATATTCGATCCCTCACCGAGTGTGCTTGAGTTTTTCTTGGATCGCTTGTCTCCCAGGATAGAACGTGCGGACCGGGGGCACTTTGCACCTAAGTTCCCGGCGAGTTGAATTGCGCTTGGACTAGATCACCTCTTCTTTGTATATGCAATAGAGGAGGCCAAGGAAGATGATAACAATATGCAACCAAAGACTATGGAAGAGGATTTGCAGGAGGAAATATGTATGAATCTGCTGTGGTTCTATGCCAAAAGATTTCTCAAAGTATTTTTTCAAGTATCTCAATTGTTGTTAACAAACAACAATTTATACATATTCAATCAACCAATAAAAACTGAAAATCAATGGTGTTTATGGAGTAATAAAATGTAATAAACAATTTAATTACGAAAATTAAACCACCATTATTCCAAAATCATTAGCCATAATGATTTTCATTTCAGTTTTCTGCATTTAATATTGGCTGTTAAATGTCCGCCCAGGATCTGCTCGGCCGAGTCTTATAGCCTGCTCGGCCGAGCAAGGCTTTCCAGAAACTTGGATCCTTCTGTTTCACTCTGCTCGGCCGAGTCAACAACCCGCTCGGCCGAGCACCTCAGAAAAATTCAAAACCAAATTTTTGATTTACAAATCAAATTTTATTTGGCCAAATCATTTGAGCATCTATATTTAATTCATCCAAAACCCATTTTGAACAATTAAATATTTTATTTTTCACAAACACAAACCACTTAGGTAATTTGACAAAATTACCCTTTAGAAATTAACCCATTAATTTCCTTCAAACATACTAATTTTTCCAACAATCCCCCACATGAAGGAAATTCATGAGGATAGGTGATAAAGTCCTGATCGAAAACCTGCATAGGATAGGTAGGGGTTTGCCCTTTGAACCTTCCTTTGTAAAAGCATATTTACTCTACTCGCTAATCAGTAGACGCGATGTCCTTGAACTGCTAGCTTTTTGTGTAGCCGATCATATACTTTACACAGGTATCGCCCTAACACAATTCAGCTCTCATAGTTGTGTCCATTCATGGCCCTGGATCACAATGCCTGGTTCTGTGAGAAGGTCTAAGAATTGAGCCTCACGCAATTCTTCTCGAAGCGGCCTCTACTTCTTTCTCACATAGGTGATTCTTTTAAGTAAACCATTTTACTTCTCATGAGAATCATTAAAAGCCGTAGGCTTAACCTCATTCATCTCGGGATGTCACTTTAAGGAATGAGCATAGGGTTGACCCCCACAGTGACGCTACAAGTCTTTTAACAGTTAGGTTGTCCCTTTGAACCTAGATCTTGGGATCTCCAGTCAACTAGGTTGGGTTTTCCGCTGCGTTCAACTTCTCCAGAGGCTTTAAACCCATTCCCAATGTCAACCTTGCAACTATCTCTTTTCTTAACCCTTTGGTTAGCGGATCCGCCAAATTATCTTTTGACCTCACATAGTCAATAGATATGGTGCCAGTTGCAAGTAGTTGTTTAATGGTATTATGTCTTCGACGTATATGTCTAGACTTACCATTATACATATGACTTTGTGCCCTACCAATCGCAGATTGACTATCGCAATGTACACTAATTGCGGGCACGGGCTTTTCCCATCTTGGAATATCTTCTAGAAATTGGCGTAGCCATTCGGCTTCTTCACCACATTTATCTAATGCTATAAACTCAGATTCCATGGTTGATCTGGCTATAACGATCTGCTTAGAAGATTTCCATGATATAGCCGCACCCGCTAATGTGAATAAATATCCACTTGTAGACCTTGAGTCTTTGATATCGATATCCAATTAGCATCACTATATCCTTCTATCACAATTTGGATGTCTAGTGTAATGTAGTCCAAAATCACGAGTATATCTTAAGTACCTTAGTACTCTCACTATACCCTTCCAATGATTTGTTCCAGGATTACTTGTATACCGGCTTAACTTGCTAACAGTGTAAGCAATATCCGGCCTAGTACAACTCATCAAGTACATTAGACTTCCAATAACTCTCGAATACTCTAATTGAGACACCGGTTCATCTCTATTCTTTGATAGATGAAGATTCGGGTCAATTGGAGTACTCGCTATTCCATGGTCATCCTTGCTAAATTTCTCAAGAATTTTATCCACATAATGAGATTGACTTAACACAAGTCCATTGGATATTCTAGAAATTTTAACTCCAAGGATTACATCCGCAAGTCCCATATCTTTCATGTCAAATTTCGAATTCAACATGTCTTTCGTGGATTTGATCATCTTATCACAACTCCCTATGATAAGCATGTCGTCTACATAAAGACACAAAATGACATAGCCATTTTCCGTGGTTTTAGTATAGACACATTTGTCACACTCATTTATCTTAAATCCACTTTGCATCATAGCATTATCAAATTTCTGATGCCACTGTTTTGGTGCTTGTTTCAAGCCATACAATGACTTTACTAATTTGCACACCTTCTTTTCTTGTCCATGTGCAACAAACCCCTCGGGTTGTTCCATGTAAATCTCCTCTTCTAAATCTCCATTTAGAAAGGCTGTTTTTACATCCATTTGATGTATCTCAAGATTTCTCAATGCGGCAATTGCAAGTACAACTCTTATTGACGTTATTCTCGTGACCGGAGAATACGTGTCAAAATAGTCTAGGCCTTCTTTCTGTCTGTAACCTTTAATTACAAGTCGGGCCTTGTACTTATCAATTGTTCCGTCCGCTTTCATTTTTCTTTTGAAAATCCACCTATATCCTAGTGTTTTACTTCCCGGAGGAAGATCCACTAGTTCCCATGTGTGATTTTGCAAAATGGAATCAATTTCACTTTTAATTGCTTCCTTCCACAAAGGTCCTTCCGAAGAGCTAACGGCTTCTTTGTAACTTTGTGGTTCGCTTTCTACCATATAGGTTAGAAAGTCCGGACCATAGGATTTTTCAATCCTAGCTCTTTTGCTCCGTCGAGGTTCTACCTCTTCTTCTTCTCTTTCATCTTGAACATGTTCGTCTTCTATTGAATCTATTACCCTAGTCGATGAGCTTGCCTCATTTCTTGACTTACACGGGAATATATTCTCAAAGAACGATACGTTCACAGATTCCATTATAGTATTTTTGTGTATAGCATCAATTTTCGACTCATACACAAGAAATCTATAAGCACTATCTTGTTATGTGCATATCCAATGAATATGCAATCAACAGTTTTTGGTCCAATTTTCACCTTTTTAGGAGGAGGTATGGCTACCTTTGCAAGACACCCCCACACTTTCAAATGTTTATAACTTGGCATTCTTCCATGCCATAGTTCATAAGGAGTTTTGTCTTGTTTCTTTCGGGGTATTTTGTTTAACACGTAGTTAGCCGACAACACGGCTTCCCCCCACATGTTATCCGGTAATCCCGAACTCAATAACATGGCATTCATCATTTCTTTCAATGTCCGATTTTTCCTTTCGGCAACACCGTTTTGTTGGGGTGTATAAGGTGCCGAGGTAATATGTTTAATTCCACTTTGAGCACAAATTGCTTCAAATGGAGATTCATATTCACCACCTTTATCACTTTTTAGCACCTTAATTTTTCGGTTTAATTGATTCTCAACTTCATTTTTATATAGAGTAAACTTCTCTATAGCTTCATCTTTACTTTTTAGAAGATACACATAGCAATACTTTGTGCCATCATCTACAAAAGTTATGAAGTACTTATTGCCGCCCCGTGATTGTGTTGATTTAAAGTCACATAAGTCCGTGTGAACCAATTCAAGTGGTTCACTATGTCTTTCAACGGATGGGAATGACTTTCTTGTTAATTTTGCTTCTACACAAATTTCACATTTTTGTTTACAATCAACTTTAAACTTTGGAATAGAATTTGCTTTTGTCAAACGACGTATAGAATCAAAATTAACATGACCAAGTCTACCATGCCACAAATTAGATGACTCAAGCAAGTAAACGGAAGAGATATTCATATCATTAGCTTTCGCTTTCACAACCATTACACTTAGCTTAAAGCAGTCCATCATTGACATAACCTTTGCCTACAAACATACCACTCTTAGACAAAGTGACTACATTGGACTCAAACACAATACGAAATCCATGCTTTATCAAAAGCGATCCGGACACCAAGTTCTTCCGGATATCGGGCACATAAAGCACGTTGTTGAGAGTTAACTCCTTCCCGGATGTCATCTTCAAAACCACTTTTCCTTCTCCTTTGATCTCGGAGGTGGCTGAATTCCCCATGAATAGCTTCTCGCCATCCTTAGCAACAAAAGCACTAAACATGTCTCTATTGGAGCACACATGTCTAGTGGCGCCGGTGTCAATCCACCATTGATTTGGGTTTGAACCCACCAAATTCACCTCGGAAATCACAGCTGCGAGGTGCATCTCGGACACGTCTCTAGCAATGCCTTCCACCATGTTGGCCTCACGAGCCTTCTTTGGCAACTTGCAAGCATGAGCCTTGTGGCCTTGACCGCCACAATTATAACAAGTTCCTTCGAACTTCTTCTTGGAAACCCCACCTTTTGGTCCCAAGTGGGAATTCTTGGAAGTTGTCACAACCTTCCCTTTTCCCTTTCCAAACCGTTTCCCTTTGGAGCTTTCACCATGCTCCACCACATTGGCCTTAGCCACACTAGAAACAAACTTGTTTTCAGCAACTCGATTGTTCTCTTCAATACTCAAACGAAGGATAATTCCTTCCACATCCATTTCCTTTCGCTTATGCTTAAGGTAGTTCTTGAAATCATTCCAAGATGGAGGCAATTTTTCAATGATTGCAGCCACTTGGAAGCTTTCACTTATAACCATACCTTCAAAGCATTGAATCTCGTGGCAGAATTGTTTGAAACTCATCCACTTGAAGCTTTCACACTCTTGTTGTCCACCATCTTAAAATCAAGGAAACGGGCAACAATGAACTTCTTTGTTCCCGCATCCTCAATTTTATATTTGTGGTCCAACGACCCCCACAATTCCTTTGCAGTTTTCTTCTCATTAAACACGTTATAGAGAGAATATGAAAGCGAATTGAGGACGTAATTTCGCACAAGTACTCCCCATGCTTCCATGTTTCAACCGCAGCCCAAGGTTGTAACATCGGTTTCTCCTTCACTCACCTTTGGCATATCTTCTTTCGTATATCTTGCCAAGTGCAAGGTAGTGAGGTAGAAAAGCATCTTTTGTTGCCAACGCTTAAAGTCGTGGCCAACAAACTTCTCGGGTTTTTCCGCATGAGGGTCGGGATATGAATTGTATGAGGATTATTAATCACGCTCTTAGAGCCACTTCCATTTCCGGTTTGGGAATTAGTTTGGGTTTCCACTTGGGGTCCAACTTGGGTCTCCACGTTGTTGTTGTTCGTCGCCATCCGAAACACAACAACCAAGTTAAATTTCCTGTTTTCAAACCGTAATCGACACTCCTCGATTAGGATATGTCTTAAGATTGTAGCACAATGGAGTACAATTACGTAAAAATAATACACAATAAATTGATAAAAACAGAAAATAAAAAGGAGAAGTTCTTGAATTTGCTTTGCACGAGCCCAATGAAATCCGGTGTCTCCTTAAGACATATTCGATCCTCACCGAGTGTGCTTGAGTTTTTCTTGGATCGCTTGTCTCCCGAGGATAGAACGTGCGGACCAGGGGCACTTTGCACCTAAGTTCCCGGCGAGTTGAATTGCGCTTGGACTAGATCACCTCTTCTTTGTATATGCAATAGAGGAGGCCAAGGAAGATGATAACAATATGCAACCAAAGACTATGGAAGAGGATTTGCAGGAGGAAATATGTATGAATCTGCTGTGGTTCTATGCCAAAAGATTTCTCAAAGTATTTTTTCAAGTATCTCAATTGTTGTTAACAAACAACAATTTATACATATTCAATCAACCAATAAAAACTGAAAATCAATGGTGTTTATGGAGTAATAAAATGTAATAAACAATTTAATTACGAAAATTAAACCACCATTATTCCAAAATCATTAGCCATAATGATTTTCATTTCGATTTTACGCATTTAATATTGGTTTGTTAAATGTCCGCCCGTGATCCGCTCGGCCGAAGTCTTATAGCCTGCTCGGCCGAGCCAGGCTTTCCAGAAACTTGGATCCTTCTGTTTCACTCTGCTCGGCCGAGTCAACAACCCGCTCGGCCGAGCACCTCAGAAAAATTCAAAACCAAATTTTTGATTTACAAATCAAATTTTATTTGGCCAAATCATTTGAGCATCTATATTTAATTCATCCAAAACCCATTTTGAACAATTAAATATTTTATTTTTCACAAACACAAACCACTTAGGTAATTTGACAAAATTACCCTTTAGAAATTAACCCATTAATTTCCTTCAAACATACTAATTTTTCCAACAATAACAACATGCATATAGTTAAATGCGTATGAGAATACAAGAGAAATAATAAATAATTAAAAATTTTGTAAGTTGAAAAGTGGTTGCGATTGTGAATATGAAAAAATGAGATTGAATTTGTTAGTAATGCTCACAATTAAGTACGTGAGTATGATAAGTGAGGGAGAATAAATAAATAAAGAAATATCGATTTTAAGAGAGTGAACTTATCACTGAAATATTTTTAAAAAATTGCATATATTATTATGAAGCAGAGGGAATAGGAAATACGATGGAATCAAGCAAGTTACGATTTTTGAGGGAGAGAAAGTAAAAGTTGGGCTGGCCTCTCAATAAACAACCATTTACCATTACTTTTAATTTTCCTACTCAACACTTTAGGACCCTAAGCCCAAAACAACATAATTACTTCACAAACGATATTATGGTCCGTAAATAGAAAATTCAAACATGTCAAAAGTTCAAAAGAAAAGATAAAAAATAAATAAAAAAATAAATTAGAAATGAGTCGTTAGATTTGTGGGATTACGAGATTTAGTAGTTTACAAGGTTATATAAATATGCACATGTTTATGGCTGTTTTTTTGTGTATGAACCTAATTATGAGTTTTTTTTTTATTATTTAATTTAGTACAAGTATGTTTTTCCAATGTTTAAAGTATGCCAAACTAAGCTAATATCATACTTTGATGACCGCTTAAAGCTAACTAAAGTTTCAAGCATGTGTTTTTACAGCTATCGGGAACTAACCCGTTTTCTCTCTCTTTTTTATTTATGGAGTCGGTCTCTGGAGAAACGCGTTTCTTCATAACTTATGGATATGGATATCCAGAAGCTTTGGGATGGATATCCAGAAAAAAAGATTTGGGGCAAAAGCCAAGGCCAAATTTCTGATTCTGGATATCACTTTCATAAGGTTCTGGATATCCAGAAGCCTTGGGGCGGATATCCAGAAGCTTTGGAAAGGATATCCAGAAAAAAAGATTTGGGGCAAAGGCCAAGGCCAAGGCCAAATTTCTGATTCTGGATATCACTTTCATAAGGTTCTGGATATCCAGAAGCCTTGGAACGGATATCCAGAAGCTTTGGAAAGGATATCCAGAAAAAAAGATTTGGGGCAATGGACCAAGGTCATGGCCAATACAAAATTTCTGGATATCCTTTCAAAAGCTTTTGGATATCCTTTCAAAAGGTTCTGGATATCCAGATGCCTTGGGACGGATATCCAGAAAAAAAATGTCTGTGTGAACAACCAAATCCAATCAATCTCAAATTAATCGAATTACAACCAAATCCAATCAATCTCAAATTAATCGAATTATCACTGCAATCTCGGAATCTCAAATGCTCAGTTTCTGAAATTTTGATCGAAAATGTCGTTAGTTTCTTCAACGTCGGACCCAAATCTCAGATTGAATGGACGTGCAGTGGAAGACCACACGGTCTCTCGATTGGGCGTTGTTGATGGCGGTTTAAATTGCTCCGGTTAAAAAGGGTAGAACGGAGAGATGGAAGAGAGAGAGAGGCGCACGGCGGAGATTAGGACTGGGTAGGCAGAGAAAGAGAAAGGTAACGGTGATGGCTGCTCCGGCCGATTTAGAGGGAGAGAGCTAGGTGAGGAAGATGATTCCGGAGAGAGAAATGGGGATTGGGTCGCCGGCGAGAGATCGAAGGAGACGATTGTAGTTGGTCTTTACGATTCAACTAGAGAGAGAGAGAGAGAGAGAGCAAATCGTTGTTTGCGTTTAGTGAGAGAATCTGTGGAAACCGTTTAGTGAGAGAGAGAGGATCTGAATTCGGTATTTAAAACACGTTTCTCCATAAATTATGAAAAAATGCGTTTCTCAGCAGATTTTGGCTTATTTATGTGTTTCCTCCGTCACACCTGAAAAGGTACAAAATTTAATTTTGATTGTTCCATTTAAAAATTCATACTCTAAAAATGATTTTTTTAATAATTATTTATTTATGAGACTCACTTGTCATGCTCATAATAACTATCTACTTAATATCATCTACCTCACTTTCTCTCTCTTATCTTACTTTTCATACCGACAACAATCACTCCACTATACACTTTTTTTTAATTTTCATACAATCCCAGTTTTGTACCTTTTCGGATGGACGAAGGAAGTATATCAATGCACCATTAATTTTTTTTATTTTTTTGTTGAAATACCTTATTTTTCTGATAAAAAAAAAAACTACATTTTGCAGATTTTTTTTTCACAAAAAATAGCGTTATTATTTAAATTTTTAGAAGAAAATACGTTTAGTTATCATGGGCATTTACATGCCAAAGTTATGCATCTAAAAAGGGCATTTGAGAAAATAAAATAAAATGAAAAAGATGATTTTTGTTAGACAAATATCCCATATCTATTTGAGAACTGAGTATGTACTGATATATAGATTTGAGTAGCTAACCTTATTATATCATTAATTGGTTTTAAGGTAAAATATCAAATATATTTTACTATCGATCAGTTCTAGCTCATCTTCAAACCTCTCTTTACTTCTGACTCATCTCTAATTTTAAGATAACATCAGAGGTACTACTGATCTGGTTTAATTCTAGCCTCTCTCTCAGCTTCTTCTGACCCATCTCTTAAACATACTCTCTCC
Organism: Adenophora triphylla var. japonica; assembly: GCA_022495995.1. Classification (NCBI taxonomy): domain Eukaryota; kingdom Viridiplantae; phylum Streptophyta; class Magnoliopsida; order Asterales; family Campanulaceae; genus Adenophora; species Adenophora triphylla. Next base: position 50,492 of record JAFEMH010006591.1, read on the forward strand.
ATCTCCACAAATGATAGTCCCATTTCTTGTTGTCAATACTTTGATAAATAAATTTAGATTAATTTAATTTTAATGAAAAAATTTTAAATTAATTATTGATATATCATTAGAACTATAAACTATTAATAATAACTTTAAGATATTTATTAGGATCACTAAATATCAAATTATTCATCAAAATAATATTTTTTTATTGAAAATATAATTTTGGGCAGAAGAGGAAGTAAAATGAAATGGAAAAGAATAAAGTTTGGAGAGGACAAAGTAGGCCTTAATTTTGTGATATGACTTAGGCGTGACAATGAGTAAACAAGAAAATGTTTAAGCAAATTATTGACTTTAATTAAGCCTCTAATGACAATGATAAGCTAACCAATTGGCTATATTTGTACTATTTTTAGAAATTAAATGTCCTTTTGGTGAATATGATGAAGCATTTGTGGGGTACCCTATAACATGGTTTTTTTTTTAAGAATATGAGTCCCACATAATAATTTAATTTTGACTAATTATATAATTACGTTACATCCTTTTCTTAGGGACTCTTAAAATGTTGAGAGGGACATATAAATTTGACAAATTATTTGGCTTATTAGTTGGCAAGTAGCTCTTTTTTTATGTTTCACAAAAAATCAAAATTTTATTTGAGTAATTCTTGTGAAAAATTATTTTTTTTCAAAATGTTGTGAAAAACTAGTTTTCAGAACATTTCATCACTCTTATTAGTTAGACTTAGTGCTTTAAAACTAGTTTTTTTCTTATGTTACGAAAAAACTAGTTTTTTGCAAGATTTTGACATTTTATTTGATATGAATAATATTTTTGCTATCACCGGTTCGGCCTATTTTATTAAGAAAATCATATATTTTGAGTAAAAATGTGTTATTTGTCATTAGGAAATACATTAACCTTCAAAACGAAATAATATACTCCCTCCGTCCCAAAATGTTTGTCCCATTTGATTTTTTTGTTGAACTTTGACCACAAATATATGACAATTTAATTATGTTCATGAAATTCTAAAAATTCTTATTGATTCACCATTAATAATATTATCAACAACAACTTTTAAAATTTCATGAACATGATTAATCTCTCATAAATTTGTGGTCAAAATTCAACAAAAAAGTCAAATAGGACAAATATTTTGGGCGGAGGGAGTAGTAACAAACACATAAAAGAAAATATGAAAAGTTTTCTGGTCCGGGCCGGGCTGGAAGCCCATTAGGCACGCCTCATCTGGACCAGGCCGTGACAGCTTTGAATGGCTAACTTGTCACTCCATCTTTGGGCCATATATACAAGTAGACTTTGGACCAAACGATTCGTTCGTTCGGTCCCAGAAAAAAAATAATTTAATTTTCTTGTAAAAAGTCAATTAAATTTTATAAGAAATTGATAGTCTTGATGAAGATTCTTTATTTAATTTTGTGAAATCATTCGATGAAAATTTATAAAAATTGTTATTAATATAATATGAATAACAATAAGATGAGATTCAATTCTTCAAATGGTATTATACAATTTACAGCAAAATGCTTACTACTCCTGGACATAACGATTAATATACTCCCTCCTCCGTCCCAAAATATTTGACTTTTTTGTTGAACTTTGATCACAAATTTATGAAAGATTAATCATGTTTATGAAATTCTAAAAGTTGTTGTTGATAATATTATTAATGGTAAATCAATAGGAATTTTTAAAATTTCATAAACATAATTAAATTGTCATATATTTGTGATCAAAATTCAATAAAAAAGTCAAATGAAATAAACATTTTGAGACGGAGGGAGTACATAAATCACAGGAAGGAAGGTGATTTTAATGTTACTGCGAGATCCAACTTAAGACCTCTACCTCCATCACACGTGTGATCTATGCGCTTGTTAGTGTCGTAACCACTTTTATGTGACATTACTTCTTTCCCCATTTCCATCTTCTCCCAATTTTACATGTAAAATCATATCAAAATTATTTTTTAAAGACCTAATTAAGAAGACCAGAATTAAATTATTTAGTTACCTGATCTAGCTCCCCCAGAACTTGTTACCAGTACAATATTCCCCCACAAAAGCTTCTTCTTCCACCCACCATTGCTCAAGGGCATGAGGTTTCTGAGACTCGCCCTTATTAATGGTCAGATAAGCCACCGGAAGCAAATGCGGCCGCTTTTCACCCGTAAATAAACTCGCGAGGGAATGTTGCGTTGCCTCTCTATTTTCCCCATCCCTTTATTTTCCATCCTCTCCCTATGCTCAAAATATCCCATATACTCTTCGCATATACGATCTTTCGGGTTCACAAATATATTAGGAACCCATTTCGATAATAAATTAAACTCCTCGTCATCTTTTCTGTAACCCTTTATAGTCGACACCTGCAATGATGATACTTCGGGTGCCTCGTGTAAGTCGTTTTATGACTTGACTTTTGGCTAAAAGAGCTGCAGTTATATGAGCACAAGGGGGATTGAAGAGATAAGTTGGGAGATGGAAGTGTGTCTCGAGAACTATGTCACTCCCGACGGTTAAGGCTATGGCTGCACCTAATGAGTGCCCGGCTAACCAAATTGTATCTTCGCCACCACCATTTTGTGCAATGGTGTCTTCGACAGCTTTTGTAGCCACCCCAAGGCGACAACCTTTGTGTAGTCGATTGATAATGAGTTTGAAGTCGTTTTTCATGTCCTCTATTATGCTATCTGGTTTCAAACTAGTTCCCCTAAAGGCAATAACATACTTTGGAGGTCTCACGGTACTAGAATTGTTATCAGCATGATTTGGGAATTTGAATTTGAAAATGGCACCAAAGATGGTGTTGTCCTTAGGATCACGTAGATCTTTGGTTTTCTCGAAGTGGAAATGCTCCCACCAAGGAGGAGCAAGAGCGTTTCCTCCTTTACGTTCCTCCTTCAGGGTGTAAACGCTTTTGACCAAGCTTGACATGATGATTCTACGATGATGCTCATTGTTCCTGCAACAAAACAAGTATTTGGTCTCTAATTAAGCGCCATTTTTTGATCATTCATTTTAGAACAGAGATAGTAGTAGCTAGAAATAGAGGGCATAGTTTTGATTACCAATCAATAGAAGTCCCAACAAGATGTGTTGGTCCTGAAATGTTGAAATCATGCTTGGGATCAGCTGCCATCGTTCTACTTTAAGACAAGAGAATTTCGTAAAGCTTAAGAAGAAGGAGCAGTAATAAGAATGAAGAAGAATAAAGAAGAAGGGCAAGGCACTAATACTTTTGAAATAGAAAATCCAACTTGGAATTTTCTTTGTGTTATTCAATTTATATAGATGGGATACATACAAGAGTCCTAAATGAATTTCCTTCACATTTCCCCTGCAGATTTCTCGTCTAAACCACCGCATTTTTTCTTTAACTACTTTTAACTATATTTTTCCTGAGGCCAAAAATTCAAATACAATACTTTTCTGATATTCTTACTCGTCTAAACCCGCATGTTGAATTATACAGTATTCCCTCCGTCCCAAAATGTTTGTCTCATTTGACTTTTTTGTTGAACTTTGACCACAAATTTATGAGAGATTAATCATGTTCATGAAATTCTAAAAGTTGTTGTTGATAATATTATTAATGGTGAATCAATAGAAATTTTTAGAATTTCATGAACATAATTAAATTGTCATATATTTGTGGTCATAGTTTAATAAAAAAAATCAAATGAGACAAACATTTTGAGATGGAGGGAGTACAGTATTATTCAACATGGCTAAAAGGAAAGGAGGCGGAGTAATCATTTCCTAATTCAACTGTGCCAATAGTCACGACGTAATTAAGTTGACTGTTAACTCTTTAATTAATAATGTCAAAAAAAAAAAAAAAAAAAAAATCACAAAATGATGGATAATTGTGTTACTGGAAAATTATGGCATGAATAAGTTGTTGATGATTTAGAGTATGTCTTCTACGGTAGTGAGAATAGGGTAATGAATTGAGGATGTTACAATGAGAAATCGTGTAATGAATCGGAGATAAGGAGATAAGGAAAGAAGATTTGATTTTCGGATTGCAAGGGAGAAGATTGACTCCTTGACCGCATAAATAGAAGACTCCGGCTTCATTTGATACGGTTTTGAACGAGTGTTTGCACCGAGTATTTTGAGAGAGAAATTCTTGAGAGTTTTTCTTCTTGTATCTTGAAGATCAGAGACTGTTCCTTCAAGATTGTTTCGTGTTTTTAGTTCTAGGCTTAGAACTCTTTTTGATCTTTCGTTAATTGTTTCTTTTCATTGTATTGGTTTATTATGCAACTTGTTTTTCTAAACAAAATTATATTTTTATGAAAAGGTTTCCAGCAAGAAATTTTTTGCTGAAGTTTTAATTATTTCGCTGCATTTATATTTTGTTCTTTTTAAATTAATTTTCTGGAAAAAGTTGTCTAAATTGTTCTGTAGACACTTGTGTACATAACTGTTCACACAAGTAATCTCACAATTGGTTACAGTCATAGCTACAATTCTTTCAAACAGTATTACAAAAGATTAATCAAAAGAAAAAAAGGGTTATGGGCTAAAACTCATGAATAGAATTAGAGGTTTTCAAATTTAAATATGAGGTGTAGATGAAATATATGCATATCTACGGTTAATATTGAACGGTTTGGTGGTTCGGTCTCGCGTCTCGAACCGCGGTTTGGAGATCCAGACCACAGACCAAACAGAAACATACGGTTTGACAATTTTTTAAACCGAGCCAAACCACTATTGCTTGAAAATCGAACTAAATCGCGTGGTTTGGTTTGATTTGATTCGGTTCCAAACCACGATTTGGATCGAACCACTTACACCCCTAGCTTTGAGTCCTAAATTTTGATTCAAAATAAATGTCGTTTTAAGTTAAAATATCCTATCTACTCAAACATTGAAACTTTTTATATTCCAGTAATTATATTAATTGTGTGAGGCAATGCATGGACGAGAAACAATTAATGAGAGTATATTTGATATTTTCGTTGAGTTGCTCTTATGAAAAACTAGTTTTTTCATAACATTATGAAAAAACTAGTTTTGGACTCGATTTAAGCTTATGATACGCGTATTGAATCGAAGATCGGCTCACTAACAAAATTGAACCGCTTTTTTTCAACTCAAATCCAAACGAACACACACAGTAAAACACATAGTTACGACGCCGCAACAGAGAAATTCATCGAGCTAAATCAAAATTCAATCGAAAATCATTCCATTTCAGACGATTTAGATAATATATGATTCACTGTCAATTATAAACTATCAATCCATATATTTACAATCATTCCTAACTGTTTTATTCAATACTGGCAATTTTTTATTAGGTTAAGATGAGCTTACGTGATTTTGAAGATGAAACTGGAGATAATGCTACTGTAATTGCTCGAATTCCGCACGAAGATGAAACTGGAGATAATGCTACTGTAATTGATCGAATTATGCACGAAGTTGATGATAATCAGATACAAGTAAGCCAATTTCATAATGCCAGTTTTTTTTATATAATGCTAGTACATTGGTTTTGATTGTCTTTCCAATACCAATGTTTTTTATAATATGTACCAGTGATTGTGCCAGTTTTTGTTATTATATTTGCCAGGATTAATGTTTAAATGTGCCAGTGTTTTTTATAATATGTATGTTCCAGTGAATGTTGTTTGAAGTGCCAGTTTGTGTTATTTGGATTGCCAGTATTACTTATTTTAAGTACCAGTTTGTGTTATTTGGAGTGCCAGTGTTACTTATTTGTAGCTCCAGCCACTGTCTTGTTATTGAAGTGTCAGTTAGTGTGGTTTGAAGTGCCAGTTTTAATTTTTGAATGTACCAGTGTTTTTTATAATATTGTCCAGTGAGTGTTGTTTTGAGTGTCAGTGATACTTTATTGATTGAAGTGCCAATTTGAGTTATTTAGAGTGCCAGTATTACTTATTTGAAGTACTAGTTTGTGTTATTTGGAGTGTCAGTGTTACTTATTTGTAGCTTTAGCCACTTTGTTGTTATTGAAGTGCAGTGAGTGAGTTTGAAGTAACAGTTTTAATTTTTGAATATGTCAGTGTTTTTTATAATATTGTCCAGTGAGTGTTATTTGGAGTGTCAGTGTTACTTTGTTATTTGAAGTGCCAGTTTGTTTTATTAGGAGTGCCAGTATTACTTATTTGAAGTACCAGTTTATGTTATTTGGAGCGCCAGTGTTACTTATTTGTAGCTTCAGCCACTTTGTTGTTATTGAAGTGCCAGTTAGTGTGGTTTGAAGTGCCAGTTTTAATTTTTGAATGTGCCAGTGTTTTTTATAATGTTGTCCAGTGAGTGTTCTTTGGATTGTCAGTTTTACTTTGTTGTTTGAAGTGCTAGTGTTATTTGAAGTGCCAGTATTACTTATTTGAAGTACCAGTATTTCCAATATAATATGTCATCATCTGTTTTTTCAATGTTATTGCCAATCTAATTTTTTATTTTTATTTGCAGCAAGCCATATTGATATTACTTCATCACTGCTGGGTATAAAAGCAAATACGAATGAAAACAGTTCGGATATGAAGTAAATCGGTGAAAATTGATGAAGAACAATGACGAAAAATCGAATTGAAGAGCACAAATGACGAAAGGAAAAATCAAATCGAAGAACTACGCCGCGAGAAATTGAACCGGATCGGAAAAGCATATGAACCGTCCGTTAAATTGAATCGCGGGTGAAAAAACACGTTTTTTGTTAAGCTTAACAAAAAAACGCGTTTTTTACAAGATTTTTGCATTTTCGTTAGTAAAGTTGTTTTATTAATTGTATTTATTAAGAATTATGCAAATCTCTAAAACGAAATTATTTATGTATAAATTGTCGAAAACATAATCCATATAGTAAAAGAAAATGATTTATTTTTTAATTTTCTTCAAATAGATATTTAATTGAATACGGAGAAAATACCTGCAAATAAATATGTAGGCAACTGCTACCATCCAAAAGACCTACTCAGTGTATAGTATTTCTTTCTGTTGTTCATGATATATGTCATTTTAGTATTTAAAAGTGATAACAAAATATTTATAAAATTTGGACTAAAAGTCTTTAAATTTCAATTTTAGCCGTTCATTAAAAGTTAGAAACTTGTTCTATTGTATAAATTTATTTTGGGTTTATTACAAAAAAACTCATTCAAAAAGATGGTATTTATAAAAAAAAACATGTAAGATGGGAAATTACAAAAAAAATACATTTTTTACAATTTTTTTTTTGGATTTTTTTTTTTTTGAATTTTATTTTATCAGTTGTTGCGAACTGATAACTGAAATTATCAGTTGTTTGAAGTACAAATTACTCTTCAACAACGGATAATTTTAGTTATCAGTTGTTTAAACAACTGATAACTGAAATTATCGATTGTTGACCAAATCGATAAAAAAAAATCAAAAAAAAAATTTTTGTAAAAAAAGTATTTTTTTGTAAAAAAAAGATTTTTTTGTAATTTCCCATTTTACATGTTTTTTTTTTTGTAATTTCTATCTTTCTAAAGTAGTTTTTTGTAAATGCTTAGGAGGAGCTAAGTCGATCACATTTAGATGGCCACTACTTTAATCTTATTTCATAATTTCATGTGTAATTCGTCGAGAACTGATCTTGGACAGGTGTTTGACTGTACAAAATACCTTAATAATTTTGATATTTATTACTTCTTTTCTTTCAAAATAAATTCATTTCAGTAATTTTTTTAAAATATTTATTTCCTATAAATTTAAATAGCAAAAAAATATAATTATTTTTTTATGAATGTAAGTGTTCAAGTTAATATGTTGTATTATCGGTAAATATTTGAGAAATTATATTGTATTATACTCCCTCCGTGCATTTATATTGACCACACTTCACCTTTTTCAGCCAATACAAGTGAATTTTGACTATAAATTAATGTCAATATAATCATCCTAATTATGTTATTAAAATTGTTATTGGTAAATTATCTAGTAATTTATCAATAAACTTTTTTTATAATTTCATTAGGATGATTATATTGACATTAATTTATGGTCAAATTCACTTATATTGACAAAAAAAGTCAAACATGATCAATAGTAGCTAGTATTATTTATTAGTTAATACTTTAAACAAATTATAGTTAACTATTACAGTAATTATTAGTTTTCTATTATTACAACTAACCAAATATATTAATTAATCACAGTTAACTATCATATTAATTATTAATTTTCTACTATTATAACTTATCTAATACATTAATTATTATATAATAATAAAAAATACTAACTAATTATAGTTAACTATTATAATAATTATCTAAATAACTAATAGTATTAGATAAGTATATATTCCTTAGTTACTATATTAAGGAAGTATAATAGTAAAAGTTATTATAATAATTAACTATTCATAAAGGGTTGTTCTTGTGTGAAACTAGTTCTAGGATAAGCTATCCTAGAACCTGTTTTGCGAAAGTGTCTTTTCTAGTACAATAAAGTGCCTGGTGCAATATAAACAAAGTGCCTGATCTATTATGACATTAATAAACACATTTAAATCGGTTGTAATGTTAAATAATGCGGTGATATTGTTGAAAAATAGTGCCTGTTGTAGTGTTAAAAAGTGTCTGTTGTAGTATTCAAAAGTGCCTCTTGTAGTATTGAAAAGTGCCTCTTGTAGTATTGAAAAATGTCTGTTGTAATGTTGAAAAGTGTCAAGTGAATTAAAAACACATGCCTGTTGTAGTGTCAAAAAGTGTCTTTTGTAGTATTGAAAACTGCCTTCTACAGTATCAAAAAATGCCTCTTGTAGTATTGAAAAATGTCTGTTGTAATATTGAAAAGTGTCAAAGTGAATTAAAAAACACATGCCTGTTAAAATATGCCTCTTGTAGTATTCAGAAGTACCTTCTGCAGTATCAAAAAGTGCCAGGTGAATTTCAATTATTTACAATGTTAAAATGTGCCTGTTCACTACCAGAAACAGGTGTTTTAGCGACGGAATAAACAGCGACGGAATCATTCCGTCGCTATTTAGCGGCGAAAATAATGATTTAGTGGCGAAATTATTTTGGCGTCAAATTTAGCCACGGAATTTAATTCCGACGCTAGATTCCGACGCTAAAACGAATATTCCTCGAATATTCGTTTAATTACCGCCACTATTTTGGATGAGGAGAGACGTGAGCGGGCAAAGCTTGCGGAGGCTTTGGCGGTTCAGACGCAGATGCAGGAGGAGATTGATCGGCGTCATGCAGAGACTGAAAGACAATTGGCGCTGTTGATGGCTCGTTTCGACCAGGACCCCTAGGGTAATTTCCGGCCTCCCCCGAGTTGATATTTGAGATATTTGGCGTTGTTGATGGCTCGTTTAGACTTGTTTGTACTATTTTATACTTGTTTGTAAACATTTAAGATATTTTGTACCCGCGGGAGCCCCTCCCCCCTCTCCCCCCCTCCCCCTCTCTCCCCCTCCCGATTTGATACGGTGATATTTAGTCTTTATTTGATACGCTGATATTTGATTTTTAGTTTTTATAGTTTTAGTTTTATAAATTGAATTGTTATATCAGGTACAAAAAATTTTGGTTTATTGATATTTTAAATTATTTTTTTTAAATTTATTTCAGAATCAGCGACGAAATATTCCGTCGCTGATATTAATTTATTTCAATTAATTTTAATTACAGCGACGGAAATTTCCGCCGCTATATTAATTAATTTTAATTTAATTTTTTATTATAGCGGCGAAAATTTCCGTGTAATAAAAATTAAATTAAAATAAATTAATTTCAGCGGCGGAAATTACCGTCGCTGAAATTATTTTATTTTAATTTAATTTTGAATTTCAGCGGCGGAAATTTCCTTCGCTGTAATAAAAATTAAATTAAATTAAAATAATTTCAGCGACGGTAATTTCCGCCGCTGAAATTAATTTATTTTAATTTAATTTTTATTACAGCGACGAAAATTTCTGCCGCTGAAATTAATTTAATTTAATTAATTTTTATTACAACGATGAAAATTTCCTTTTACAAAATGAAAAATATGATCAAATTCCGTCCGTTGATATCAACAAAAACTAACATTTCTATTTCTAAATCCAGTACAGATGTAGTTGCTACTTGCTACCATAATGGTGGTCCATTGTCAAAAGAACCCTTCTGGTCAAAGAGAAGAATTAATGTACTCCTCCGTCCCACCTCACTTGACACCCAAGAGGTGGGCATAATAACTAAGAAAAAAGAATAAAATAAAAAAAATGTGTTGTAGAAAATGAAGAGAGGATGAGTGAGATAAATAGTAGTGTTGATTGAATAAATTGAGTGATGGAAAATGAAGAGAGAGAATGAGTGGTGGGGTCCATTTAATATAAAAATATAAAAAGTAGGCTATTTTTGGGAGATGTCAAGTAAGTTGGAACGACCCAAAATAGAAATAAGTATCAAGTGAGCTGGGGCGGAAGGAGTATAAAATATACTCTTCTGTCCCATAACAATATGCATAGAATTAAAGGCGTATGAGAATACTAGAGAAATAATAAATAATTAAAAATATTGTAAGTTGAAAAGTGGTTGCCATTGTGAATATGAAAAAGTGAGATTAAATTTGTTAGTGATGCTCACAATTAAGTACGTAAGTAGGATAAGTGGGGGAGAATAAATAAATAAATAAAAATATCGATTTTAAGAGAGTAAACTTATCAATGAAATATTTTAAAAATATACATAAAATAAACTAGTACATGCTCGTGTTCAAGGACACAGGTTGTTTTGTTTTTTTCTTTTGTTTTTTTTTTTGTTTTTGTTTTTTTTTAATTTAAAAAATAAAAATTTTAAGGGCAAAATGGGAAAGAGACAAATGTATGAGGGCAAAATGGGAAATTCGCCATTTGACACTATTCATAGTACTGTAGCACCCCTTCTCTCATTTATACTATAGATTATTATGAAGCGGAGGGAATACGATGAAATCCAGCAAAAGTAAGTTAGGATTTTTGAGTGAGAGAAAGTAAAAGTTGGCCTGGCCTCTCAATAAACAACCATTTACCATTACTTTTAATTTACTAAGCCCAAAACAACATAATTACTTCACAAACGATATTATGGCCAGTAAATAGAAAATTCAAACATGTCAAAAGTTCAAAAGAAAAGATAAAATAAAGTAAAAAAATAAATAAATTAGAAATGAGTCGTTGGATCTGTGGGCTTACGAGATTTAGTAGTTTACAAGGTTATATAAATATGCACATGTTTATGGCTGTTTTTTGTGTATGAACCTAATTATGAAGTTTTTTTTTTTTTTTTTTTTTAATTTAGTACAAGTATATGTTTTTTGAATGTTTAAAGTATGCCAAATTACGCTAATATCATACTTTGATGATAGCTTAAAGCTAACTAAAGTTTCAAGCATGTGTTTTTACAGCTATCGGGAACTAACCCGTTCTCTCTCTCTCTTTTATTTACGTGCTTCCGTCGTACCACCTGAAAATGCACAAAATTTCATTTTGAGTGTCTCATTTAAAAAGACACACTATCAAAATGATTTTTTTTAATAATTATTTATTTATGAGATCCACTTGTTATAATAACAATAACTATCCCTTACTATCATCTACCCCACTTTCTCTCTCTTTTTTTACTTTTCATACTGACGCAGCACGGAAACAATACAATTCGTGTTTAGCGCACTAAACACAAGAATTCACAAGCAATGAATCCTCAAGAACACAAATCTGGAATCCACCAGAAAATTAAAGAGAAATCTCTTTGAATTGAAAATCAATAATGAATAAGTTGTTTACCAAAAATAAAAGACTAAGTATTTATACCTCTACCTAGGCAGTAAATAAAAGGAGTTCCCAAAAGCAATAAAATACCAAAACTAATGAAATTTCCGTAATTAAAACGAATTCAGTCTTCAAAACTCCGTCACGAGCGCGGCCGCCCTTAGGCCCAGCCGCGGCCGCGCACCTCGCCGAGACTCACGCCGCTTCTTCCTCGTCTTCGCCGCGGCCGCCCTCCCTCCGAGCGCGGCCGCGCATCTTGGCCGAAACCGTCGCTCGGTTGTCACTGTCTCAGCGCGCCGCTCTCCCCATGAGCGCGGTCGCTCTCTCTCCCGTATCGCTCCTCCACCTCCAAAGAACTCGACTCCGAGCTTTCATCAGGATAAAGAACTCCATCCGCGTGATACTCATACATGTCCGCCACATTGAAAGTATTCGAGATGTTCAAGTTATCAGGAAGAGCCACCACATATGCATTGTCATTGATCTTCCGAGTCACCCTGAAGGGCCCATACTTGCGAGGTTGCAATTTCTTGTACGTGCCAACAGGAAAACGTTCTCGTCGAAGGAAAACCATAACATCATCCCCAACCTTGAAAACTTTGACCCGTTTCTTCTTGTCTGCAGCAGCTTTATTCTTCAATCCCGTTGCCTCCAACTTGGCCCGAACCTCTTCTTTGACAGCACATACTTCATTGGCCATATTTTCAGACCACGACTCCTTGGTAACGGTACCAAATCTACAACATGCCTTGGCGTCGATGAGTAGACTACAGAAAATGGTGATTTACCCGTAGCCGAATGGACTGCACTGTTGTAAGCAAACTCCACCTGCGGTAATGCCAAATCCCACTGCTTCGGCTTGTCCCCACAAACACTTCTGATCATGTTTCCCAATGTCCTGTTAGTAACCTCTGTCTGTCCGTCCGTACGTGGATGAGCCGTAGAACTCCGATTCAACGCGATCCGAACATACGCCATAATGTAACCCAAAAGTGGCTCAAAAACTTAGTGTCCCTATCTGAAGTAATGGACTTAGGAACACCATGAAGATGTACCACCTCTCGAAAGAACAGCTTTGCAATATTAGAGGCATCCGAGGTCTTCTTGCAAGCAATAAAATGAGACATTTTGGAAAATCGATCCACTACCACGAAAACAGAATCCACACCTCGTTGAGTACGAGGTAAACCCAACACAAAATCCATGGATAAATCGAGCCATATATCATCAGGAATAGGCAAAGGCAAATAAAGACCAGTATTTTGAGATTGACCTATAGATACCTGACAAACATAACAACGCCTGACGATAGCACCCGCATCCTTCCGCAGTTGAGGCCAGAAATAACGCTCCTCCAAGCTAGCGATTGTCTTGTCACGCCCCAAGTGCCCACTAAGGCCTCCTCCATGCAAGTCCCGGATCAACTTCTCACGCAATGACGAGACAGGAATGCACAATCGATCCCCTTTGAACAGAAAACCATCACGGACATGAAAATCGGCACTCGGGTGCTTGTCCACACACTTGAACCATAATTCTTTGAAATAAGTATCCTCTCCATACAACTCCTTCAGCAACTCAAACCCGACGACTTCCTGAGACAATGTAAGTAATAAGGAAGCCCTCCTACTCAGAGCGTCTGCCACTTTATTCTGAACCCCGGACTTATGTTGAATAATAAAAGGGAACTTCTGCAGATAACTAACCCATCGAGCATGCATCTTGTTTATCACCTTCTGGCTGTGCAAGAACTTGAGGGCAAGATGATCAGAAAATAAAATAAACTCCCTCTGAACAAGATAATGCTCCCACTGTCGCAGAGCCCGAAAAACAGCATAGAATTCCTGATCATAAGTACTCTACTTCTGACGCGCCTCACTTAACTTCTCACTAAAGAAAGCCACCGGTCGTTTCTCTTGTGATAGAACCGCTCCAATCCCTACACCACTAGCATCACATTCCACCTGAAATATTTTATCAAAGTCGGGTAGGGCAAGAACTGGTGCAGTACAATGTTTTTCCTTGATGAGGGCAAAACTCTGTTCTTGCTCAAAACCCCAATGAAACTTACCCTTCTTCAAACACTCAGTAATAGGAGCAGTGATGGTGCTGAAATTCCGAACAAACCTCCTATAGAAAGTAGCTAAGCCATGAAAGCTACGCACCTCAGTGACAGATGTAGGGGCTGGCAAATCCCTTATGGCCCTCACTTTCTCCTCATCCACCTGAATACCATCCTCACCAACCACAAAACCCAGAAAAAGTAGCTTGTTTGTGCAGAAAATACACTTTTTAAGGTTGATGTAGAGCTGATTATCTTTTAGGACTTGCAATACTTGCCTAAGATGATCGAGATGTGCAGTTATATCTCTACTATAAATCAGGATATCATCGAAATAAACGACAACAAAAGAACCAATAAAAGGTCGGAATACCTAATTCATCAACCGCATGAAAGTGCTAGGGGCATTCGAGAGTCCGAATGGCATGACAAGCCACTCATAAAGGCCATCCTTGCTCTTGAAGGCTGTTTTCCACTCATCTCCTGGCCTAATCCGAATCTGATGGTACCCGCTGCGCAAATCCAGTTTCGTGAACACCTTCGAACCGGATAACTCATCAAGCATGTCTTCCAAACGGGGAATAGGAAATCGATACTTGATGGTAATTTTGTTGATGGCCCGGCTGTCCACACACATACGCCACTGATTACCCTTCTTTGGCACAAGCAAAACCGGCACTGCACACGGACTCATGCTCTCCCTAATAAACCCCTTTCGCAGCAAGTCCTCAATCTGCTCTCGAAGTATCTCATTCTCCTTAGGACTCATGCGATAATGTGGAAGGTTTGGCAAGCTAGCTCCCGGAATCAAGTCAATCTGTGATGAATGTGTATTCGAAAATTTTCCCATTTTTATATTTGAAAAAATCAACGAAACGGAGTCGCCACGCCATTTTAATTTTGAGGGCCAAAACTTTGAAAAAATCCCGAGATCAGAGATTTAGGTTCGGAGGTCATGTTACACGCCGGGAAGGACGTTAGTGTGCACCCGGAATGCCTCGTAAAACGAGTCTTCCAAGCTGAAAATCATTTGTGTGTGTGTGTGTGTGTGTGTTTTGGCCAAAATACTTTGAAACTCAGAAAAGTAAAAATTGGGATATCTTTTTAAGACTTTAAACTGATCCCATGAATTTTTGGAAGATTTTTGGATTGAGATTTGGTACTCAAAAGACCTTTTGAAGTTGAGAGCCATTTCTGCCAGAATGAAAAAGGCAGTGGACCTTTGATTTTGAAATGGATTCAAGGGTCTTAAAACTTCATAATCTGGATAAACTCAGAGAATGAAAGTTGTTCTAGACACCTTAAATAAGATTTGTGCGAAGGAATTTTCCATTTTGGAGAAGATTTGAGGGGTCAAAACCTTCTGGAAACCTCAGATATGAGATCTGGATTCCCAGAAGCTGATGAACTAGCCTCTGAAAGAAAATTTGAAAAGAGGAGTTTTACTCACCCAAAAAATAAAGTAAAAATATGTATGGAAATATCTGGATGTTGGCTACAAAAAGTGTTTTGTAGTCAACACCAAATTCCACATTTATCTGTGTCCAAAAAATTAGACCATGGACTGAGGTCTGGGAAAATTGCTACTGGACAGCAACTTCCTAAGAGAGAAAATATGATTTAAAGGGGGGTTTTGCATCCATGCTTGTCCCCATTTTCCTAGGTTTTGGTTATTGATCACTAGACATTTTAGTGGTGAATCAACTATACCAAACCATCCTTGGGGTACATTAGGACTAAGCATTTCATTTGCTTGGGAAGGGGATTTTTATCCTTTGAAAATGAGATTTGATGCTTGAAAATGGTTTTTAGGGTTTTGAAAATGAGTTTTCTTTGCAAGAAAGTAAGAGAACTTGAAAATAATTTTGATCTTTTGTAGAAGATCATCCATGGAGATGGTCTTCCATGGTGATCTTCTTAGATCTAAAGCAAGAAGATGAAAGAACTACATTTTGTAGCTTGCAAATGCATGCATGGTTGGAGTTTAGGGTAAGGAGAAGGAGGGTTTACCAATCTTTCTTGTGTTCTTGAGTTTTTGGCTTGAGTGTATGAGTGTTTAAGGCTTAAGTATGAGAGTGAGTGGATGAGTGTGAGTTGGGAAAGATTGGAGAGAAAATGGTGACAATTCTTGAAGAATTCTCACTGTTTTCTCTCTATATTTCGCCAGAGGTTCGGTGCAATTGGTGTTGTTCCTCCTTATTTTTGTATTGGAGGGCTCAATTTATAGCCCTCCTGAAAATGCAAACCTATCCGCGCGGATAAGACCTTGAGCGTGCACTGTTCATTAAATGCAGCTTCAGGCTTTGGACAAGAGGAATAATCTTTTTGAAATTTCAAATTAACGGCCGGTTTATTGTTCCGACCATTTCTATTTGTGGTTTTATTCCTTTTGTTTTACTTTTTGAGATTCTTTTTGAGGTTTAACCTTAAATAACAATGCCCATTTTACCCTCACTTTGTTAGAAATGTTAGGATAGTTAGGAATTGTTAGAAATGTTATAACTTTCGTTAATTTTCTAACGAAAATTCTAACAAGCTCAAATTGGAGCACTTACAGTAGCCCCTCGGCGACGGCGCTTTCGAAGGAAGCGGGGTCGTCGATAAGAGTAAGGCTCCATATTTGGCGGGATGATCGAGTGATCGGGTGGCTGAACCTAGCGATAGGCTACCTACGTATCCCGAATGGGAATCAAGCCAGTCGTAGTTCGGGTCTTTGACCCTGGAGATGATGGCGTTTTAGGTGCCTCGAACCTGATGAGCGAGTTCTGCAGTCGGTTGCTAGAAAGAAACTCTGCTGGGGATAAGAGATGACCATTTTCGGTCTGATGGGTATCCGCTCTGCTGGGGATAGGGATGACCATTTTCGGTCTCTGCTGGGGATGATTGCGATTTATCGCTTTCTAATGATAGCGTCTTAGGTGCCTCGAACCTTGAAGATGGCGTTTTAGGTGCCTTGAACCTTGGAGATGGCGTTTCAGGTGCCTCGAGCCTTGGAGATGGCGTTTTAGGTGCCTCGAACCTTGATGATGATGGCTTTTAAGGCGCCTCGGACCTTGATGATGATGGCTTTTTAGGTGCCTCGGACCTCGATGATGATGGCTTTTTAGGTGCCTCGGACCTTAATTTGAAATGGCCTTTCGGTGGACTTCGTCTGCTGCCGAAGGAGAGGGTGACCGTTTTGGTCGAGGGGCTGGACCTAATGATAGGCTACCTACGTATCCCTAGTGGGAATCAAGCCCTTTCGTAGTTCGAGTTCTACTCGAGATTCCGTTGGCTTTTGGGATTCCGTTATCTTTGCTGGGGATTTCGTTAGCCTTTGCTGGGGAAAATCAGACGTATTTGTCTGGGAAATCGGTCTTACGTTTGACTGCCGTCGAATGATTTTGATGAAAGAAACGGGATTCCGTTAACTTTCTCGGAGAGATCGGACTTACGTTTTACTGCCGGGGATGATTTTGATGAAAGATACGGGATCTCGTTATCTTTCTCGGGGCACTCGGTCTTACGTTTGACTGCCGGGAATGATTTTGATGAAAGATACGAGATTTCGTTATCTTTCTCGGGGCACTCGGTCTTACGTTTTACTGCCGGGAATGATTTTGATGAAAGATACGGGATCTCGTTATCTTTCTCGGAGAAATCGGTCTTACGTTTTACTGCCGGGAAGGATTTTGATGAAAGATACGAGATTTCGTTATCTTTCTCGGGGCACTCGGTCTTACGTTTCTTGCTTAGGGAATGATTTTGATGAAAGATACGAGATTTCGTTATCTTTCTCGGGGCACTCGGTCTTACGTTTTACTGCCGGGAATGATTTTGATGAAAGATACGAGATTTCGTTATCTTTCTCGGGGCACTCGGTCTTACGTTTTACTGCCGGGGGTGATTTTGATGACAAGGGGCTGACTTTGGTTAACTTTGTCAAGTTGGGGACTGAATTGCAGAGTTCTGGACTTTTAAGGGGCAAAAGGGTCATTTTGACCCTGACAATCCTATCCGCGCGGATAGGAGCGTGTTCCAGGGTTTTTAAATGAGGGCCAACGCCCTTTTCTTCTTCCCCATTCAGTTTTTGAAAACAGACGAGAGAGAGAGAGAAAAAACCGAGGAGAAGCCATTGTTGGCCAAGAAAAGCTTCAAAAATCTTCCGGTTTCTTCGATTTTTTGAGCAATGGAACACGGGGAAGGCGCTTTTCAAGGCCAAGGACGTGGCCCGGTGGCGGAGAGACGATTGGAGCTCGTCCGGATGAGGAGGCATTATACTCTTTCGCAATCGGTTGAGGAGGAGCACTACCCCGATGCTTGGCAACATTGGGCTTCTGATCCGAGTCTCCGAACGGTATACTTTGAAACCCTTTGATCCCTTTGTTGATTTCTTGTTTGCAATTTGAATTTTGGGTGATTTTTGAATTTTTTTTTTTGAAAATTCGAATGATTGATATTCTTGGCTTTGAATCTTGATTTTGATGCTTTGCATGTTGCAATGATTATGTGGGTATCCCAAAATATGCATTTTGCTTGGAGAAAGAATTGGCCTTTTCGCCATTTTTTTTTTGTATCCGAAAATTGCATGTGAAAATTCGAAAATTGTGATGATGATGATTTTTTTTTGAAATTGAATATTGATATCGATGAATGATGCAATGCATGCATTTTGTTTGGAAAGAATGGGCGTTTTGCCAATATGAGATGTATGTATGTTTAGGATTTTTTATTTTTGAAAAGTGGGACGGATTTTTCCTCCCGTTGCATGTAAGATGGATGATATGCATGTATGCAATTTTTTTTTTTTGAAATTGGGACGGAGTTTTTATTTCCGTCGACTTCTTGTAGGATATGCATGTATGCATTTTTATTGAAAATTGTTGAATGGGATTTGCTGAAAACTGTCTTTTCTGTGAGAAAAATGGGGCTATGTCTATTGCATGCCGTTATGCTGCCGAAATTTTCTCTTTTTTTTTTTTAATGCATGTGTATGCTCTTTTTTTTTTGTGCAAATGCAAATGCAAATTATTTTTTTTTTTGACATTTTTTCTCTTTTTTTTTTACAGGGCGGAAACCGTTTTGTGACGGAGCAGCTGAACAAAATGAAGACTCGAGGATCAGTGGAGTCCGTGGTTGACCTGTGGGATCGGCTTCCGGATGCGGGCCGAGGAGCTTTGCCGAGTTCGAGACAGATTGTTGTCGAGACGGGGCTTTGGGAGTTCGTTGAGTGCTTGAGGGGGCTGGTCAAGTTCCCTAAGAGCAAGGGCCTGATGTTTGCTTTGGCGCAGCATTGGTGGGACGCGACCCACACCTTTCACTTCTTCTGGGGCGAGGCTACGGTTACGCCCTCCGATTACGCTGCGATCACGGGCTGTCCTTTGATGGGCGCGGCATTGAGTGGCGGGACGGCTATAGCGATGCGGATCTGCGAGGCTCTTACAGGATTTTCCCCTATTCCCAAAAGGGGATGGGGATGGAGTATGCCGTGGTCTACGGTAAGATTGTGGAGACCATTGCGAGTTACGAGGGTGGGGAGGAGAGGATAGGCGGCGAAGCGGATCGCTAGGGCCTTCTTGTGGTTTGCCTTTTCGAGCACGCTCTTTGGACATGCTTTGAGGGACGGCGGTCTTTGCCTTGTTGAGGTCCTTGGAGGACATGGAGACGGCCGGAGATGTCTCGTGGGGAGAGGCCGGGTTGGCGAGCTTTATTTTGCTCTCGATAGGTACAGTAGGAAGGCTGTGAGCTCTTTGTCTTGCTTTGAGTTTGCCACGGAGGTATAAGCTCTCTTTTTGCTTTCCCTCTTTTTTTTGAGCACGCACTTTTCTTTTGCCTTTGGATTAATTGGATTTTTACCTTTCGCGGTATGGGCGTTGGAGTTTTTCCACGTCACGATGTGGCGGCGGCCGGCGGAGTACGTCGGGCGTATCCGGCTATGCGATCTTGGTCCAAGCATGCCGGGAGAAGATAAGCTCCGGGGCGTACGACTCTCGAGTGCGCGGATTGCCTTCCTTTGACGGAGGCCGAGACGGATGAGGGGATGATATTCTTCCCACAGGATCGCTTCGAGGTGGCGCGGTGAAGGGCGGCGAGATTTGGGCTGTGCGGCGGAGGATTACGAGAGGTCGACTGCGATGCATATTATCGGGAGAGAGGGTGACGCGCCGGCATGGCGTGAATTCGCCTTTGAGGACACCGGTGGAGCCTCCCGCCGATATGATGCACCGAGCGATCGGTCCGTGACTGGGATGATTACCGAGCCGGCACTTCTCGGATTTCGTGGCGATTGAGCCATATGCGACATTCGTCTTGAGGAGGCGAGGATGCCTCGGGTTACGGATAGAGAGGGGCTTGGGATCCCGCGGTATCCTCGGACGGATTTTTCATATATCCGGGATGGGGTCCGATTGAGGGTGCGAGATCCCTCGGCTGAGCGGCTTCCACGAGCTTTCCGGCCTCGTCAGGGTATGAAGGTATGGCTTTTTACGCTTACGCCTCTTCCTTTCTTTCTTTTGTTTCATCATCTTTAGCATCACTTCCTTTTTGACGCTTTTGCTTTTGTGCGGTTTTCGGAGGTGGTCGTCGAGAAGGCGACGAAGCAAGTGATCGAGCCAAGAGATTCATTAGGAGGATGGTCGCTTGCGGGGCTCCTCGAGGCTAGAGCGAGGCGACCACGGCGGCGCCATCGGACGGGAGGCTTCCCCTATTCGCTCGAAGACTTCTTCGGAGACTCTTGTCTCCTCTCCTTGATCCCCGCGCGGTGCGCCTTCGGATCACGTCATTCTCGGGGATCCACACGGGCGGGGACACGTATGGCGGCATGGCGGGTCGTCTTCGTACGTCCGGGAGTCCGACGCCTTCACCTTCGGATACGATTTTTTCGCGAGATCTCGGCTTGCCCTATCGGAGCGTGCCGGTTGGTCCTGATGAGCCTCTTTCTGGAGACGAGGACGATTCTGAGCCCGAGATTTTCAGGGCTCCTGAGGAGGCGGGCCCGAGTCGCAAGAGGGGCCGAGGGCAGACATCGGGCGCTGGAGACTCCGATTGATTTTTTTTTTTGGGATTTGTAATAATTTAGGATTTTATTGATGTTTGTTTGTTTTTTTTTTTTTTGCACACTCTTTTTTTTTGGAATGTAATAATTTAGGATTTTATTTTATGAATGCAATGCAGTATGAATGCGGTGTTGTATGAGCCTTGGTTTTTTTTTTTGCAAGGGTGTTTGGTATATGGACTGATTTGGGGAGGGCTTTTTGCACAGGTTTCGAGCAACCGGGACGGAATATTCCTCTTTTGGTGTAGCAGCTTGGTACATTGCGAGATTTTTCGATAAATGACAAACATGTCCGTGCGGATAGGGTCTGCATCGACATTGTCCTTTAATTTTGCTTCAGATCTGGTCTCACTTTATTTCAAATTCAAATATCCTCTTCAACCTCCAGTCCAAACAGCCATTTTCGGGGAGAAAGAGAGAAAAACCATGGAAAACTTTAGAAAAGCTCCATCAAAATTGTCCCAAGAATCCCAAATGTCATTCTTCAACAAGTTCAAGGATTGGTCCCAGGAGATTATGCATGAAAGGAGGTCCTTCTTTGAAGAAAAGTACAAGGTGAAGTGCTTATGGTCTCTCAAGGAATTGATTCCGGACTATGAGCTTTTGAGGGCTTCTTCCTCATTTTGGGACACTAGAAGGCATGTCTTTTGCCTTTCCTTCAACGAGATTGTTCCGACTGTGGAAGAATTTCGGGCCTTGCTTGGAGGTCCGGAGGTGGAAGAGATAGCGATTCCTTTGCCCGGAGGGGCTTCTTTTGTTGACAGATTGTGCGTCCTCCTTCATCTTTCCCCGGAGGAAGCGCAAGGTATGATCCGCGGTCCCGATCATTTTGATATTTCCGGTCTTCCCGACAGATTTAGGGGCCTAGGCTTGGATGATGCCTATTGGGATGCCTTTGCACTTTGTATGTTTGGCACCCTGTTCATGGTCTATTCTTTTGGGATTTGCCATCGGTCTCTGCTAGATGTTGTCGTTCACTGTCGCCTGGGCAGAGATGTCGTTCCTTTGATTACAGGGGAGACTTTTCATGCTCTTGATAGGGCGCTACCGGAAGGCGGTATATGCACGGGGGCGCCCGTTCCTCTTGACCACTGTGGGCGATGGAGCGTTTGGGGGTTCTTCGGGAAACTCCCGATATGATCAAGCCTTGGACATTTGCCGGGGAGGGTTGCGGTGGATTTTGATGATCGGGGCTCATGGGAGCGTTGGATGGCTGGTCTCCGGACGAGAGGATATCGAGATGGTCGGTGCCTTGTTGGCGGGTGGAGACTCGCGAGTGCTTCGGGGACGGGTCCCATGTGGTTATGCTTAGGGGCTTTCTCGGTCCGGCTTCTACATTAGGCTTTAGTTACGAGACAATTTGGCTGGAGCGAGGTTCCTTTGGAGGGCTTTGATGATATAGCCACCGGGGTGGTGGCTCCTGTTTCTATGGATGATCCCTCGGTGTTTCCATTTCTTTCCCGAGCATGGAGGTATGATGCCTTTCCTCCTCGGGTTATTCTCGAGCGTCAGAGACCGGTGTTCTTGACCACTTGGTACCTGGATTGGTATGAGAGGCATGCAGGAGAGACTCGGGTGGCTATTTTGAGACGGCGTGAGGCCATTGTGGGTGCGGAGGACTGGCTGTTTACGAGAGGAGGAGGGCCGAGGCAAGAGGCCAACCCTCATGACAGGAGCGGAGACGCGTGACCGACTATGAGGCTTACGTCAAGAGACAGGAGAGGAGGGCCCCTATGCTACCGGCTAGGCTACGGGAGATGAGAGATGACGCTAGGGCTACTAAGGCCTTGACGGAGGCTGGTTTGATAGATCCTGTTCCTATACCGAGCTTGGTAGGAGGAGTACCGACATTTTTCCGGTTCGAAGAAAAAGACTCGAAGGGGAAGAAGAGAGGAGAGGCCGATGCAGTGGCTTGGAGTGACTACGAGGTTTCCGAGTATCCCTTTCTTGTCATGGCGAGACACATTAGTTTGATTATGTATCTTAGTTTCTTTTAGCGAGGTTGCCGGTTGTAGGAATGAATCGGGCTTAGACTCATCAAAGAGCTTTTAATTTGTAATGAATATTTGAATTGCTTTAGAGTTTTTCGAGACGCTTTCATGGTACGATCAATTGTATTGATGTCAAAGTATGACTTTTATTTGTGCTTTAGACCGAACCGTTTCCATTTGCCTACGTTCCCCTCATTTTGAGGAGCTCGGGTCTTCGTAGTTCAACTTTGATTTTTTTTTTTTTTTTTTGTTTTTTTTTTTTTTGTTGTTTTTTTTTTTTTGTTTTTTTTTTGTGCAACCTGTTTTTACCTAGGCCGCCCTTTTCGGGTTTTCAACCTAGTTGGGTATTACTCTTTTAGCACTCTTTTTTTTTGTTTTTTTTTTTTTTTTTTTTTTTTTTGTTGTTTTTTTTTTGTTTTTTTTTTTGGTGCAACCACTGTTTTTACCTAGGCCGCCCTTTTCGGGTTTTCAACCTAGTTGGGTATTACTCTTTTAGCACTCTTTTTTTTTTTTTTTTCTTTTTTTTTTTACGCGTAGTATCTGCGCGGCTTGTCACCATTCATTGGGTGTACAAAGGGATTCCGTCGAGGTGCACGCAAGTTGCATGGCTCCTCGGAGAAGATCTTACGGACGACATATGGCCCGACCCATACGAGGCTCCCATTTGCCGAGGGGGTTGATACGGGTGGGGGCTTTTCTTTCAAAACGAGATCACCTTCTCGGATCTCCCGATGCTTTACTTTCTTGTCGAAGGCTCTGGCCATTCTTCCTTGGTAGGCTCGGATGTGTTCCATGGCCTTCGGTCGGCGTTCATCTAGCGGGGCCAATTCGTCATGGCGACTCTGGAGCCATTCGACCTCGTTGATCGGCTTTCCGGCGGTATACGGAGCGAGGGATCTCTAGCTCGATTGGGAGTACGGCTTCCATTCCGTATGTGAGGGCAAACGGTGTTTCCCCGGTTGCCGTTCGGCGATGTTACGTAGCCCCGAGTGCCGAGTGTAACTTCTCGGGCCAATCTACGCCTTGGACGGCCATTTTCCGGATGATATTTTCCGAGTCTTGTTTCTTTGCCTCAACGGCTCCGTTGGTTTGGGGCACTGTAAGGAGATGACTTGTGACGGGTTATTCGGAATTACGCGGCGGTTTTTCACATTCCCCTTCGAAGTGGGATCCATTATCTGAAATGATTTCGGCTGGCAACCCGTATCTGCATATGATGTTCTCTTTGATGAAGAGGGCTACTTTCCTTGAGTTGAGGATTTTGTAGGACTTTGCAGAGCATCCTTTCCAATTCCTTCGACGAAATCACCAATCTGCGTCTCTTTAGGCTCTTCCGCAGTTCCCAGATTCACACTCGTCAAAATCTCTTCGGCAGCTTGGGCTCGATTTTCCTCTTTCCGGACAACCTGCTTAAAGATTTTTTTTGTTGTTTGATTTTTTTTTTCTTCGTTTAATGTGTCTGCTTCTTTATCTAATGAGTTATTATTAAGTGTTTTTTTTTTTAATTCGTCATTAGTTAAAGTGGCAATTAAGGGATACTCAGAAAGGTTCGTCATTTCATTGAAAACGAAAGGGAATACAGCGCTTGCTACAGACTCGTAGTCTTCAGGCGTAAGGCCATCGGACGACCCTAGAGACTCGATCTTAACAAAGAGACTGGAAGGACTTGTCCTAGATTGACACAAAGGGACGGGGGACCAATCCAAGCTTGGTGATCATTTCCTCCTTGGTCGCGGACGGGCCTGAGAGGTTTTCCCAATTCTTTAGCGGCATCGCTGTTGGTGGCCTCATGACTCGAGAAGCTGTCTTTGTTTTGTTTTCCTTTCTCAATTCTTTGCTATCATCTCTTGGACCGAGCCGAGATCAATCGGGTCCGGCACTGGACTTCTTCTTCGAACAATTGCTTTGCATAACTAGACCATCCCAATCATTTGAGGGAAATTCCGTGGCCTTAGCTTTTGGCACTGTCGGTTCGAATTCGGGTTTCGGATCTTCTGGGCGTAGGAATAGTGGTTGTGAGCTTCTCGAGCTGTTCCACCGGAGTCGAGCACGCCTCTGAAGGTATACTCACTCTTCATGGTAGTGGTAGCCCCGGGTATCTTGGGTAGGTCCAGGAACATTCTACGGACCGGGTTAGCCTTGGTTCCTCTAAACTTGTTGAGGCTATCCTGTAGCTTTAGCCATCCCGCCGTAGGAGTGGGCTCTGTGATGTTTCCTGGTTGTGTGGGACCCTTTACAAAGTAGTCGGCCAAATTAGGACCGAAGAGAGAGATTTAGGGTTGTCGACCGGGACCTTTCTGTGGCGGCTTCAAATCTTTTTCCTTTTACGGTGTCAGAGGAGGCCTCATATCCCGGGCCGTGGCGAGTATTGTCCTTTCACCTCGATGAGTTTGTGAGTTCCTTGTTGGTGCTTCCCAGGCCGAAGCCGGGTAGATAGCTCATCTTTCTCATCATTTTCAAGACCGGAGGGATCTTATCCCGGTGATTGTCAAATCTATGTTGCACACTTGGGCCTTGGGAGGCTCGACCGTGAAGCCCGTTAGCATGTGACCTTCCTCATCATCTTTGATTTCCAGAATAGGTATTCCGCCCGTATCTGTGCCCTCCAAAGTGACTAAATCCCCATAAATGGTTGTCAGGTCCCCATTTGAGACGAATTTCACACCCTGGTGGAGGCTTGAGGCGACCCCTTTGACTTGATGGAGCCAAGGTCTTCCCAGCAGGGCATTGAAAGTAATCGGGATGTCGATAACACGGAATTCCACAGTATCAATTTACGTCCAAACCGAGAGGTCCAAAGTAGCAACTCAGGGCTCGGGATGTTGAGTTGTAAGCTTTGATTGTGAGGGAGGAAGGCTTCAAGTCTGTAGTCTTGATATCAAGCAAGCTCATGATCTTTGCAGGAAGAATGTTCATTCCGGACCCGTTATCAACCAGGACCCGAGGAGGCGTCGTTCATCCAGTGGGTGTGATGAAGAGAGGCTCGTTATGATCGGCCCCAAATTGAGGGAGGTCGAGATCCGTGAAAGCGATTATATTCCCGTAATGGATGTTTCCAATTAGTTGTACCACATCATCGGGAGTAGCATCAATAGGCACGAGTGCGAGCCGGGCTTTCTTCCGGCTTCGGCTTATGGGGATAGGACGAGGTGAGTAGAGACCGAGAGGAAATGTTGGCTGTGTTTGCTTCAATTTGGGTGAGCACGGGATCCTCTTTTCGAGTGCAGGTTTGTTGTCTTAGCATAGGGCGGCGATCTTCTTTTGGTGTTTGATACGTGGCCTTCTTATCCGCCTTGGGATTTCCTTGGAAGATGCGCCGAGATCGGGTCAACAGATTAACTTCCTCATCCGTCGTCTCTTGGCTGGATTTCTTCAATCTTTGCTAGGGTCAATGGGGAGCCCTTTTGGCTATTGGCCATTGGTTACGACGGAGTCTAGTGACAGTGAGGGCCGGCATCTTGGCTCCTTCTGGGCGGCCCTTATAACCGCTTCCCAAGTCACGAGGCTTTTGAGTTTGGGGTTGTGTTGTTGCCCCTTGGATGGCCCACGAGCTAGGCGTCCTCAGATTCACTCTCATAGCCGGCCTTGCTCATAGTTATCATGCAACAAGAATCGCTATTGTCGGGACTCGCGGCTTTCGATCTCATCCCGGTATAGTGCGGCCATTACGATTCCTTTACGTAATACTCGAGTTGGAGATGATTATAGCATTACGTGTGGGAGGCGCATCCGGTATCATGCCGGTTTCTAGGACTTCTCGAAAGGCGACATACATTCGGGAAGGTGACTTCTTCTTGGGTAACCACGACAAGGAGTGTTACTTTGTTACGGGGTGGATTTGATCTAACCATGGTTATTTTCTCATTTGGGCGGATGGGAGTTAATTTTCCTCTTTCGATCGGATCTTCGACTATCGGCTGGATCGGACACACGAAAACCCTTTCCCCAAGCATGGTAGGCGGTGTTGAATTCTAAGACATCCACGTGCTCGGATCCATGAAACTTCATGGCCTTCATGTCCTCGGTCTCATATTCGTCTTCCGAAGTTTCTTCGTCGTCGCTTCTTGATAACCGACCATTGTGCCTGGCTCCCATGGGCTCATTTCTGGCATGATTGTTCCAGTTGTTTCCGGATCGGGGCCTCGGTTGACTCTTCACTCTCGTCATCATCATCATCATCGCTGTCATCGGAATCTTCTTCCCATACTACGGGATTTCGGCGAGAGAGGAATGCCGGTCAAACCCGTTAGGGAATATGGGTGCGTGCGGCCGCAAAATTGTCATATGTTCCCATTCCGGAAGTGGCAATTGTGACTCGGCTTCTCCTCCCGAAATTGCGGGGGAAGAGTGAGAGGGTGGCACGTATTTGACACCGGGTAGGATATAGAAGGAATCCTCCTCTTAGATTCTTATTGTTCTCGGGATCATATTCGGGCTCTCCCAGAGCCAATTTGCGAAGTGTACTAGCTCCGAGATGCTCTTCGGCCTCTTTCTTGATAAGCCCCGATACGAGCGCCCGCCGGAAGCTTTCTTGTTCGATTCTTCTCGATTGTTCTAACCATCTTGTGTAAATGGTCCTTTCATGTTACGAGTGGAACGGCCCGGTTCTTCGGTATCGGTTTTCCCTTTATCCGAGAAATAGCGGGCCTCGTATTCTTGCAAGGAGTCTCGACATGAGACCAAGATGGGTTGATTCGTTCGATATCCTCAAGGGTGAGGGGAATCGAGTCGGGATCCTCGACGAGGTTGGCCACGGTATTTGGGGACTTTCATCGGCATCTTCTGGGCATGCGAAGATTCTCCGCATTCAATCATATTCACACGATTATGGTTCCTTAGCGAGAGGATTTTTGAGCGTGTTAGGCCCTTCGGGGCCTTCCAACTTTCCTTGCTCTATTAGCCTGAATTGCCTTTTTGAGTAAAGCGGTTGTCGGTCGAGATGTCCGTGAGCTTGATGAAAAGCACAATACTTTGTAGTATCCACGGGAGCATTCGGATTTACGGGTTGGAAATTCTCCAAAGGTCGCGGCAAGCCTTCTTTCACCGATCCCCTAAAGATGTCATTCGGGGGCATTCCAAAGTTTTCGAGATTCATGACCCGTGGTGCAGGCTCATTTGGTTTCTGGGAGCAAAAGGAGTCGTGTTGTTACATTCTGTCCCGCATAGTGAATCGTCTCTTTGCCTTTGGCGGGAGCGAGGGCGGTGTTTGCGGGGAGGAGCCCGATATACGTAGGCGGAGTGCGGCGGCCGGTTGCGGTGTAGGCCTTTTCAAACTTAGGCTGCAGAGTTAACCGTGGCCCGTAAGTACGAGTATGGGAAGTGAATGAGGGAGGTTCTCGAGATGTGGTTTCAAGCATGGCGGAAGATGTCCGATTGTTCCTCTTCGGAAGGAGGGATGGCCATTTCACCGAGTTTCGAGATTCCACCGCTTGTAGAAGTCCCCAACATTCTCGTCGGGGCCATTTGCACTTTGTTGTTTGTAGGTCAACCCTATTTGTTTCCCATTCCAAGTTGGCCTTATATTTCTCTGTGAAGGCATTGGTAATCTGGTCCCATGTAGCCACGGCTTCGGGTTTCAAACGGAAGAACCACTTTAAGGCACTTTGGACTTCAAGGATAGGCTGAAATAGTCGGCCCAATTGCTTGATTGGTACATCCTTTGGCTTTCATCGCCAAGGTATATGTGTCCAAATGGGTTTTCGGGCATGCGGTCCCATCAAAGAGATCCAGATTAGGCATCACGAATTTGTGGGGCGAGAGGAACAATGGAGTTCAGTGCAGTAGGCGGAAGGCGGACTTCTTGGCGGTCGGTTCGGCGATACGCGCTTTCATTTCCTTGTGTTGCTCCATGAACCGGGCCGGATGAGGGTCTTGTGGCGGAGCCATGGCATTCAAGCTAGTGGGTGAGCTAGAGAGAGGAGCTACCAGCTGGAGGCGGGCGGGTGGAGGGAACGGCCGATCGGGGACGTAGGTGAAAACGTCTGGGTTGAGTTACCACAGGGAGCATGAGTAGGAGCACGAGCAAAAGGATAGAACCTTGCGGCTTCTTTGCTGATTTTCAAGCGGCAAAGTAGGTGGAGGCAGCCCGATGTGGCCGGATAACTTGGATTTCCAGTGGGGCCCGTAAGTAGGCTTGAGTGCGAGAGCTCTGTCCGGATTGTTGAATTGCATGGTGCTGTGGTGAAGGTGTGTAACCGGGAATGCTGCGGTCTGGTGATTCGGATGACAGGGATGGAGGCTTGGTAACCCATAGAAGTCTGAGTGAGGAATGGATTTGTGTGAGGAGCGGTGAACTAGTGCATTACGAGGAGGGCTCCTGGCGTGGCCCCGAGAACCAAGTTGTGGCGGCATTCGAACTGTGGTTGTTCTTTGTGAAGGTCCGGATTGATCGGTTCCGAGCGAGGCGGGATCCCGATTAGGCGTGGCATTCCGAGATAGCCCCAACCATGAGAAGACATTCCGTACTGATTTTGCCCCCATTTGATTTGTGCCGTCGAGGGCTGCATGGATCCGGTGGTGCGTGGTTGGGGAGGCTGGTGACCCGAAAATCGAGGAGCATGGGTTACGGTAGTGGCACCATAGGAGGTGGGTGGCGGCATCCTGGTGTAGTCGGGCGACCGAGAGTGAGGTTGGCATCCTCGTCTTCTTCCACGGTGAAGGTGCCATCTGGGGATTGAGGTGGCGGCCAGACCGTGACTCTTAATAGCCTCCATAAGGCTGTTTAGGCGTGCTTCCTGTCGTAACCTCATACGTTACGCTAGCGGATTCCACTTGTTGCTGCGAGGGGTCCGGGAGGCGGAGTGACGTTATCCCCATCATTACCGGGCGATGCGGACATTACGAAACCCGGAGTCGGAACAAACGGCGAAGGCGATGATGACGCTTGACTCTTCCCAACTAATCAAACGGTGACCCGGTGCCCGAAACCAAGCTTTGTGCGGGTGTGGGGGGAAAGGACACGAAGGTTCGGATGTCTGGGAATGGAAGGAGGGTAGGTGTTTGGGCCTTTGGGCTCATGCAACATGCGATTATTTGTTCACGTTTACTTAAAACATGTTTTATTAACCTAATCGGTTGGAAAAGATTGCTCTTCTTTTCGCAAACTACTGGATCCTGGATCAGTGGGCTCCGTCACTACGTCTATAAGCCCCTCGTATTCCACCTGTATTTCGACCTCCCAGGGTGGACAGCCCCGGGCGAGGGTCCTATAGGGCAAGCGGGTCCCACCGACCGAAAGAAAACGATCCTAAAAGCCTGGCGGGTAATCGAGTCTTAACGAGCATTCGATGTAAATTACGGACAAAGCTGACGTCAAAAGTCAAGATCATGTCCGAGGGCTCGACGAAAAGTCGGCATGATTTGGACTGATAAGCGTCCACAATTGATCTTGACTTGTCGTCAGTTAAGCCGTAATTAGGCATGGAATATTCATTAATCCTTGATGACTCGGTGTCAATCTTTGGGAGTCGGTGTATAATTTGTGCCGGTCGAGCCGAAGTCAAGGCGCCGGTCAATATCTTGGTCAAAGTCCTGCGGCGGAAAACCGGCGAGAACTTCGACCGGCGATTAGGGTCCCCGAAAGATATTGAGTCGGTATGCCGACAAAGGCTTGAAAGGAAAGGTCTATACACAGACAGGGCATGACACGGACCAGACTAAAAACCAACCGGGTCTCGGACAAAGTGTGTCACGGACAAGTGCATGGTCGACACGAGGCTCCATGGGATGTTTGGGTAGTCTCGTGCTCATCCGAGAGGCGTAATAAGACCAAACGGACCGCGACAAGGATTTCCCCGGGTTAGGGACGTAGTGTGCAGTGTACGGTCACGTGCGCGTAGTGTGCAGTGTACGGTCACGTGCGCGTAGTGTGCAAGCAGTCTATATTCTTTTTCTGAGTAAAATAGAGATTTTTTTTTATGTGTCTTAAAAATAGGATGAATGATTTTTGTTTGAAAAATTTATTTTTTTTTTGAATTTTTTTTTTTTGGAAATTTAATGAGCACATAAGCACGTAAGCACGAAAATTCCAACAGTTAGGGACATTATTCCGACAGTCAAAATTTTGACTTTCTCCGAGGTGACCAAAACAACATGAAAACTGTGCAAAAATCAACACACACACAAAAATGATTTTCGAAGCCGGGACGGAAGCTTGACCCTCAAAAGCTTTTTTTTTGAAAACGGTGATACCGGTACGTGGGATTGTTAGACCACAATTTATCCCCGACTCGTGTTAGGAGGCGATAACGGGAAGTTTAATGGTTTCCACCAATATACCAAATATCATTCATTTTTTTTTTAAAAAAAGCTTAGTCCCCAGCGGAGTCGCCACTGTGATGAATGTGTATCCGAAAATTTTCCCATTTTTATATTTGAAAAAATCAACGAAACGGAGTCGCCACGCCATTTTAATTTTGAGGGCCAAAACTTTGAAAAAAACCCGAGATCAGAGATTTAGGTTCGGAGGTCATGTTACACGCCGGGAAGGACGTTAGTGTGCACCCGGAATGCCTCGTAAAACGAGTCTTCCAAGCTGAAAATCATTTTTGTCTGTGTGTGTGTGTGTTTTGGCCAAAATACTTTGAAACTCAGAAAAGTAAAAATTGGGATATCTTTTTAAGACTTTAAACTGATCCCATGAATTTTTGGAAGATTTTTGGATTGAGATTTGGTACTCAAAAGACCTTTTGAAGTTGAGAGCCATTTCTGCCAGAATGAAAAAGGCAGTGGACCTTTGATTTTGAAATGGATTCAAGGGTCTTAAAACTTCATAATCTGGATAAACTCAGAGAATGAAAGTTGTTATAGACACCTTAAATAAGATTTGTGCAAAGGAATTTTCCATTTTGGAGAATATTTGAGGGGTCAAAACCTTCTGGAAACCTCAGATATGAGATCTGAATTCCCAGAAGCTGATGAACTAGCCTCTGAAAGAAAATTTGAAAAGAGGAGTTTTACTCACCCAAAAAATAAAGTAAAAATATGTATGGAAATATCTGGATGTTGGCTACAAAAAGTGTTTTGTAATCAACACCAAATTCCACATTTATCTGTGTCCAAAAAATTAGACCATGGACTGAGGTCTGGGAAAATTGCTACTGGACAGCAACTTCCTAAGAGAGAAAATATGATTTAAAGGGGGGTTTTGCATCCATGCTTGTCCCCATTTCCCTAGGTTTTGGTTAGTGATCACTAGACATTTTAGTGGTGAATCAACTATACCAAACCATCCTTAAGGTACATTAGGACTAAGCATTTCATTTGCTTGGGAAGGGGATTTTTATCCTTTGAAAATGAGATTTGATGCTTGAAAATGGTTTTTAGGGTTTTGAAAATGAGTTTTCTTTGCAAGAAAGTAAGAGAACTTGAAAATAATTTTGATCTTTTGTAGAAGATCATCCATGGAGATGGTCTTCCATGGTGATCTTCTTAGATCTAAAGCAAGAAGATGAAAGAACTACATTTTGTAGTTTGCAAATGCATGCATGGTTGGAGTTTAGGGTAAGGAGAAGGAGGGTTTACCAATCTTCCTTGTGTTCTTGAGTTTTTGGCTTGAGTGTATGAGTGTTTAAGGCTTAAGTATGAGAGTGAGTGGATGAGTGTGAGTTGGGAAAGATTGGAGAGAAAATGGTGACAATTCTTGAAGAATTCTCACTGTTTTCTCTCTATATTTCGCCAGAGGTTCGGTGCAATTGGTGTTGTTCCTCCTTATTTTTGTGACTGGAGGGCTCAATTTATAGCCCTCCTGAAAATGCAAACCTATCCGCGCGGATAAGACCTTGAGCGTGCACTGTTCATTAAATGCAGCTTCAGGCTTTGGACAAGAGGAATAATCTTTTTGAAATTTCAAATTAACAAATGGAGTTTATTGTTCCCAGCCATTTCTATTTGTGGTTTTATTCCTTTTGTTTTACTTTTTGAGATTCTTTTTGAGGTTTAACCTTAAATAACAATGCCCATTTTACCCTCACTTTGTTAGAAATGTTAGGATAGTTAGGAATTGTTAGAAATGTTATAACTTTCGTTAATTTTCTAACGAAAATTCTAACAAGCTCAAATTGGAGCACTTACAGAATCTGATGCTGAATGTCCCTCATAGGTGGTAGATCATTTGGCAAGTCTTCGGATAGCAACCCCTGAAAATCTGCAAGTAGTTCTTCAATGTCCCTTGGCAACCCAATATCCACACTGACAGAACCCAACAACCCCTTAATGACTATAGGGCAAAAATACTCCGACTCCTCAATAGCTGCTAGGGCTGTACAAAAAATCCGAGGAACCGGACCGGACCAGTAGAACCGGACTGGACCAGTAAAAACCGGACCGAAAAAATAGTATTGGTCCGGTCCTGGTTCCAAAATTTTATGGAACCGATTATTTGGTCCGGTCCTGATTTTGAAAAAAATATACGCGGTCCTGGATCGGAATCGGACCGGACCGAGAATATAATTTATATATATATATATATATATATATATATATATATATATATATATATATATATATATATTAACTTTTATACCTTTTATAGGCATTTGCCCCAATACGGCAATACACATACCCACTAACTATCCACCCGTCTCTCCAGCAAAATCAAAACCAAAACACCTGATGTTGCATAAGCATGTATACCAAAACACCTTATGTTCCTAGATCCTTGAGTTATTATAGTGTGATTATAATGATTAAATGGTTCATAGCTCTCTTTTCCTCTGTTCATAATCGCCACAACTCCCCTCCTTTCGAGTTGTATTTATCTTTATTCATTTTGTTCATTTAGTAAAGAAAAGTAATACTCTCTCCGTCCCAAAATGTCCAAAAAAATTCATATTTACTCTAATTGTTGATTTTGTTCAACTATTTGGTTTTTAAATATGCTTGCTTGTAGATTTTGTTATTGTAAAAAATTATATTATATTATAATTTGTAGAACCGGTGGAACCGGACCGGAACCGGACCATTGGAACCGGACCGATGGGACCGGTCCTATAATGTAATGGTCTGGTCCTGGTCCTAAATTTTTACAGAACCGAAGTATTTGGTCCGGTCCTGATTTTCTAAAATTTTGCCAAAAACCGGACCAACCCGGACCATGAACACCCCTAATAGCTGCGGCAAGATCCTTCTCATTCTGAATAAGCATCAACACCGGCTTATCTTTCTCAACCGGCTTTTCAAACCGCGAAACAGGAGCTATAGCAATCTTGTGCTTGTTCCAGTTGAACAACACCACATTATCTTTACCCATATAGGTAATATCATGATCGTATTTCCATGGACGATCCAATAATACATGACATACATCCATATTCAACACATCACAGACAACTTCCTCCTTATAGTGTTTCCCGATAGAAATGGGAACCCTACAAGTACGTGACACTCTAAGTTCTGAACCCGTATTCACCCACCCCAAACCATAGGGTTTCTCATGTGGCTCAGTTTTCAACCCAAGGAAATCAACTAATTTCTGCGAAACTAAATTTTCAGTGCAACCATTATCAACAATTAAATTGCATACCTTTTAGCAATGGAACAGTGTGCACGAAAAAGATTCTTCCTCTGCCCCTCGTCCTTGGAAGATAGCAACATCTGTTGAAGAACAAAACCCACATGTTCTTCGGACTCCTCCTCTGCGAACTCGGCTCCGGCATACTCATCATCCTCCTCCTCTACTTCATCTTCCTCCTCTAAGAATGCAGCAGTCTTCCTACTGGGGCAAACGTTGGACCTATGCCCATACCCTTGACATCGAAAACACTTATCTCCCGTCGGTTTGGCATACGGGTTTGCTGTTTTCTGCACCGGCGCCTTGCCCCCTGTCTGGTTGCTTGCTGCTGCACGGTTCCCTGTCGCACTGTTCCCCGCTGAACTGTTCCTTGCAGAGCTACTAGTCACCCCCTTCTCCTTGTTACTCCCTTCATCAGCACCGCCTTGTGGACTCCATTTGCGAAAAGGAGCATTAAAGACCTTTGTACTCGACTTCTCCATAAGCTCCGCTTTCAAGGCCAGAGTAGAAGCATCTGTCAAATTCCGTACTTGATGCAAACCCATCTTGTCTTGTATTGAGCCCTTCAGACCATTGATGTAGCGTGAAACCTTCTGCTCCTCAGACTCATCAATCTCCACTCTTGTAGTGTACCTCTGAAACTCAGTAGTATACTCATCAACCGTCCTCTTGCCTTGAACACAATTCAGATATAACTTATACAAAATCTCGCCGTAATCTGCAGCAAAACCTTCCGGCGATCCACTGCTTCATCCGCCTCCAAGTCCTAACTGGCTCCTTCCCTTGTCGTCGTCTCTGTACTACCAGCTTATCCCACCAAACCGCAGAGCAGCATTCTTCAAACGAATTGCTACCATCTTTACCTCGTTTATTAGCAGGTACTTCCATGACCTCAAAGAAGCGATCGACATTAGTCTGCCAGTCTAGAAAATCCTCTATACCCATAGTTCCATAAAAATAAGGGATTTCAGCCTTAATTCTATAATCATGGCGATTTTGATTGTTACCTTGTTCTCCATCATCCTCCATGACTTCTTCCTCCGAACTGGACCCATCTTCTTCCCGATTTTCAGCCCTCTGAGGACGTCGAACGGGTTCTTCCCTGTCTCCTTCACCCCTACGGTCTCGATTATCATTCTGATCCCGTTGAGCAGCAACCAACGCGGCGATTCGTGTCGTCAACGCAGCCGATGGCGTTAGTAATCCCCTCAATATCGGCCTTGGTAGCCCGATCTCCCATAATCCTCGGCATGGTGAAAAGACGGGATATGGCCCGCTTCCGATACCAACCGACGCAAAGACGGAAGCAATACGATTCGTGTTTAGCGCACTAAACACAAGAATTCACAAGCAATGAATCCTCAAGAACACAAATCTGGAATCCACCAGAAAATTAAAGAGAAATCTCTTTGAATTGAAAATCAATAATGAATAAGTTGTTTACCAAAAATAAAAGACTAAGTATTTATACCTCTACCTAGGCAGTAAATAAAAGGAGTTCCCAAAAGCAATAAAATACCAAAACTAATGAAATTTCCGTAATTAAAACGAATTCAGTCTTCAAAACTCCGTCACGAGCGCGGCCGCCCTTAGGCCCAGCGCGGTCGCGCACCTTGGCCGAGACTCACGCCAGTTCTTCCTCGTCTTCGCCGCGGTCGCCCTCCCTCCGAGCGCGGTCGCGCATCTTGCCGAAACCGTCGCCCGGTTGTCACCGTCTTGAGCGCGGCCGCTCCCCCTACGAGCGCTGGCCGCTCTCTCTCCTGTATCACATACTCAAAACAATCACTCCACTATACACTTTTTTTTAATTTCTGTGCAAGACCACTTTTGTTTCTTTTCGGATGGAGGAGGGAGTATATCAATGCACCATTTTAAATTTCATTTTTTTTTAAATACCTTATTTTTCTGATAAAAAAAAACTGCATTTTGTAGATTTTTTTCTCTCACAAAAATAGCATTATGATTTAAATTTTTAGAAGAAAACACGTTTAGTTATCAAAGGCAAATTTATATGTCAAAGTTATGCATCTAAAAAGGGCATTTAAGAAAATAAAATAAAATGAAAAAGATGCTTTTTGTTAGACAAATATCACATATCTATTTGAGAACTAAGTATGTACTGATATATATATTTGAGTAACTAACCTCATTATATCATCAATTGATATTAAGGTGAAATCTACAATATAATCTACTACCGATCAATTCTAGCCTATCTTCGAACCTTTCTTTACTTCTGACTCATCTCTAATTTTAAGACAAAATCAGAAGTACTACTGATCTCGCTTAATTCTAGCCTCTCTCTCATCTTCTTCTAACCCATCTTTAAAACGTACTCTCTCCAATTTTCTTGTTGTCAATACTTTGATGAATAAATTTAGATTAATTTAATTTTAATTTTAATGAAAAATTTAAAATTTATTATTGATATATCATTAGAACTATTAATAATAACTTTAATAAGATATTTATTAAGGATAACTAAATCTCAAAATATTCACCAAAATAACCTTTTTGTATTTAAAAAAATAAAATTTGAAAAGATTATTTTGGGCAGAAGAGGAAGTAAAATGAAATGGAAAAGAATAAAGTTTGGAGAGGACAAAGTAGGCCTTAATTTTGTGATTTGACTTTGGCGTGACAATGAGTAAACAAGAAAATGTTTAAGCAAATTATTGACTTTAATTAAGCCTCTAATGACATTGATAAGCTAACCACTTGGCTATTTTTAGAAATTAAATAGTTAAATGTCCTTTTGGTGAATAACTTGAAGCATTTGTGGGGTACCCTATAACATGGGTTTTTTTTTTAAGAATATGAGTCCCACATAATAATTTAATTTTGACTAATTATATAATTACGTTACATCCTTTTCTTAGGGACTCTTAAAATGTTGAGAGGGACATATAAATTTGACAAATTATTTGGCTTATTAGTTGGCAAGTAGCTCTTTTTTTTTATGTTTCACAAAAAAATCAATATTTTATTTGATATGAATAATACATTAACCTTCAAAACGAAAGTAAAAGAAAATATGAAAAGTCAGAAATTGACATAACTAAATCCTTTGCGGGGCTGAGGATATGAGAGTCAGGCCAGGCTGGAAGCCCATTAGGACGTGCCAGCTTGAATGGCTAACTTGTCACTACATCTTTGGGCCACAGATACAAGTAGACTTTGGACCAAAATGCTTACTACTCCTAGAAGAAAAATGATTAATATAATACATAAATCACAGGAAGGAAGATGATTTTAATGTTACACGTGTGATCTATGCGCTTGTAAGTGTAGTAACCACTTTTATGTCACATTACTTCTTTCCCCATTTCCATCTTCTCCCAATTTTACCTGTAAAATTATTTTTTAAAGACCTAATTAAAAAGACCAGAATTAAATTATTTAGTTTCCTGATCTAGCTCCCAGAACTTGTCTTCAGTACGATATTCCCCCACAAAAGCTTCTTCTTTCACCCACCATTGCTTAAGGGCATGAGCTTTCTGAGACTTGTCCTTATTAATGGTCAGATAAGCCACCGGAAGCAAATGCGGCGGTTTTGCACCCTTTATTACACTCACGAGGGAATGTTGCGTTGCCAGTTTCTCTATTTTCCTCATACCTTTTCTTTCCATCCTCTCCCTATGCTCAAAATATCCCATATACTCTTCGCATATACGATCTTTCGGGTTCACAAATATATTAGGAACCCATTTCGATAATGAATTAAACTCCTCGTCATCTTTTCTGTAACCCTTTATAGTCGCGACACCTGCAATGATGATACTTCGGGTGACTCGTGTAAGTCGTTTTATGACTTGACTTTTCGTTAAAATAGCTGCAGTTATATGAGCACAAGGGGGATTGAAGAGATAAGTTGGGAGATGGAAGCCTGTCTCGAGAACTATGTTTCTCCCGACGGTTAAGGCTATGGCTGCACCTAATGAGTGCCCGGCTAACCAAATTGTATCTTCGCCACCACCATTTTGTGCAATGGTGTCTTCGACAGCTTTTTTAGCCACCTCAAGGCGACGACCTTCGTGTAGTCGACTGATAATGAGTTTGAAGTTGTTTTTCATGTCCTCTTTTATGCTATCTGGTTTCAAACTAGTTCCCCTAAAGGCAATAACATACTTTGGAGGTCTTATGGTACTAGAATTTTTATGAGCATGATTTGGGGATTTGAATTTGAAAATGGCACCAAAGATGGTGTTTTTCTTATGATCATGTAGATCTTTGATTTTCTCAAAGTGGAAATGCTCCCACCAAGGAGGAGCCAGAGCGTTTCCTCCTTCACGTTTCTCCATTATATCATTTTTCAGGGTGTAAACGCCGTTGACCAAGCTTGACATGATGATTCTACGATGATGCTCATTGTTCCTGCAACAAACAAGTATTTGGTCTCTAATTAAACGCCATTTTTTGATCATTCATTATTCATTTTAGGACGGAGATAGTAGTAGGTAAATATAAAGGGCATAGTTTTGATTACCAATCAATACAAGTCCCAACATGATGTGTTGGTCCTGAATTAACGAAATTATACTTGGGATCAGCTGCCATTGTTCTACTTTATAAGACAAGAGATTTTGTATAAAGTTTAAGAAGAAGGAGCAGCAATAAGAATGAAGAAGAATAAAGAAGAATAAAGAAGAAGGGCAAGGCACTAATACTTTTGAAATAGAAAATCTAACTTGGAATTAAGCCCTATTTTAAGTTTTAACTAATAGATGGGGAAATGTGTGTGTTTTGTGTGTGTGGAAATGTGAAATGGTACTGTTGCTTGACATCTCTTTCTCCTTAGTGATACCATAACCATGCGTGGTATTTATAAGCGGCGCGGCACGGCACGGCACGTGACTTACATTCCCCTACTCCTAATCTAGGCACGTGTCTTTATTAATTAAACCCATTTTATATTATTTTTAGTATTTCTTTTTATTTCTTCTCCTAATAGATGGGAGTAATAAGACAAATTATAATGTTATTACACTCAACCACTGCAAAAGTTAAAATCCTATTTGGCTTTGTGCTTTTTATTGTATACTCCCTCCGTCTCACGTAAATGCAAATCAACTTTTTGAGTGTGAGAATTAAGGAAAAATAGAAGATAAAAATAGGTG
The DNA here is from genome assembly GCA_022495995.1 of Adenophora triphylla var. japonica. NCBI lineage: Eukaryota > Viridiplantae > Streptophyta > Magnoliopsida > Asterales > Campanulaceae > Adenophora > Adenophora triphylla. Next base: position 89,964 of record JAFEMH010006591.1, read on the forward strand.
GAGGGGGTGTTTGTGAATATGAAAAATTAAATATGAGAGAGAATGAGTGGGAGGAATAGTTAGGAGAGAGAATGTTGTGATTGTAAAAGTGAAGTAGGAGAGAGAATAGTGGGTGGAATAGTGAAATATTTTTTTTCATTTTGGGGATTCATATTTACGTGGGACGGACCAAAATGAAAATAAGTCCACATTTACGGGGGACGGAGGGAGTATTTTTTTCCTTGTGATTTTTTTATGCTTGTATGAAAAAGTAAGAAAGATAAATAGAAAAAAAATATGAGCTTAATGAAAAAGAAAATAATAATCAAACAAATAATCACGAATGAAAAAATAAACTAAATCGAAACCGTGCCTAGGTAACTTGTTAGAATTTAACAAGTTCAAATGCTCCGTATTCCATGCGTCCCAACTTTTAAAGTTTGGTCTGTTTCAAAATACTCCCTCCGTCCCAGTAGAAGCTTTCCATTTTGCCATTTTGAATGTCCCGTTAAAAGCTTTCACTTTCCTTTTTTGGCAAAAAATCTTTACTATTTCCTCAACTCATTTTCTCTCCTACATTATTTTAATACTCACAACACCATTATAATTTACTATTCCCTTCACTCATTCTCTCTCCTATTTTTAAATTACACTCACAACATTTTTTCTTCCCACTCATTTTCTTAATTTGCGTGCAATGAAAAAAATGAATATTATGTTGGGACGGAGGAAGTATGATTTTTAGTAGTTTTATTAATTAAAATAGATAACAAAACTCAATTGTCATTCTCACAATTCTCACAAGTTACAATAAAAATTTTCTACCCACTTTCTTTCTCCTAATAGATGGTACAGAACTTAATTAACTGTTAACTCTTTAATTAATAGTGTCAAAAAAAATCACAAAATTATGGATAATTGTGTTACTGAAAAATTATAATTATATCTATTTATATTTAATGACAAGATTGTTATTCCTATTTTGGCAAAAGCCCGCCCATTTCTGTCAACCTCAAAGCCAACAAAAACGGCAACTATAAATCGTACTCCCTCCGTCCCAGCAAAAATGATACCAACTTTTGGGCACGGGAATTAAGGAAAAGTAAGAAAGAGAAAAAGTGAAAGAAAATGTTGTGAGTATGAAGAATTAAATAGGAGAGAGAATGAGTGGGAGGAATAGTTAGGAGAGAAAATGTTGTGAGTGTAAAAGTGAAATAGGAGAGAGAATGAGTGGGGTAAATAGTGAAGATTTCTTTTCCATTTTGGACAGTATCAATTTTGATGGGACGGATCAAAAAGGAAATAAATATCAGTTTTGATGGGACGGAGGGAGTATTAGTTTCCACTCCTTTCCAATGTCAGTTTTGTCCGTTTGTGAAAAACCAGCATGGTTGTACATTGTTTGGCAGAAAACCATGGGCAGAAAACCATGGGCATTGATTGTTCTTGAACATTGTGTACAGACAAAAAATCAAACTTGAAAGTTACTCCTATACAATAAACCCAATGCAATACTTAGTACTCCCTCCGTCCCGACTCAATTGATCCCTTAATTTATTTCACAATTTTTAAAAAAATGAATAAAGTAGGTAGAAATTAGAGGAGAGAGAATATAAAAGTTAAATATGTGGTAAGAAATAGGAAAGAGAATGTAAAAGTTAAAAATATTTAATAGGAGAGAGAATGAGTGGGAGGAATAGTAAGTTAATGATTGATTTTTTTGTAAATATGTTAACTTTATAAGGGTATAATGAATGATTTTTTTGTAAATATATGAAGATGATAAGGATATAAATATATGAAAAAACTTTCCATTTTTTGTTAACTACTTTTACCTCTAATTTTCCTGAGGCCAAAAATTCAAATACAATACTTTTCTGATATTCTTACTTTTTTTTTCACTATTATGTATAAATTTTAATTAATTATTTTAGATTTAAATAATTATCCTAATAAAAATATAAAACTTGTAACTAATAGTTTTATTGATGGTGTATCAAGTACAAATTTTAAATTTATATTATTATAATTAACTAAATCTATATTTAATAAAAAGTTCATTTCCACGTACTAATAATAAAAAAATATAGAAAGTTTCCTTTTTGGGCGTCCCATTTAAAATGTCTCATTCCTAAAAAGGAAAGTTTTTATTATTTTTTATATTCTTCCTACCCCACTCATTCTCTCTCATACTTTACTTTTACACTCACAACATTCTCTCTCCTAACTATTCCTCCCACTCATTCTCTCTCCTATTTAATTTTTCATACTCACAACATTTAACATTTTTCTCTTTCTTACATCACTTTTTTTTAATTCTCGTGCAATTGTCCTTTTGGAATACTTCAGTCGGGACGGAGGGAGTATTATTCAACATGGATATGGAAAGGAGGCAAGAAGGCTGAGACCAAGATTGGAACATGGCCAATTGACTTCTTGGCTGACTTCTAAACAGCTTGGCCAGTTCACCACATACGATTAAAATTTTGAGGCCCTAATATAATATACTCCCTCCGTTCCACGTTAGTTGAGACTAACTTTTTGGGCACACCAATTAAGGAAAAGTAAGTGAGAGAAAAAGTGAAAGAAAATGTTGTGAGTATGAAGAATTAAATAGGAGAGAGAATGAGTGGGAGGAATAGTTAGGAGAGAGAATGTTGTGAGTGTAAAAGTGAAATAGGAGAGAGAATGAGTGGGGTAAATAGTGAAGATTCCTTTGCCATTTTGGACAGTCTCAACTAACGTGGGACGGCCCAAAAGGGAAAGAAGTCTCAACTAACGTGGAACGGAGGGAGTAAGTAGTAATTTTGATTGTCCTAACAGGGCCGGGCCTGATAGTCACGACGTATGTTGACTAGCTAAACTCAAGACTTTTGGTTCATTTATCACTTTTATTCGGTATGCATTAGGTACAAAACTTAATTAACTGTTAACTCTTTAATTAATAGTGTCAAAAAAAAAAAAAAAATCACAAAATGATGGATAATTGTGTTACTGAAAAATTATGGTTATACTAGTATTAGATATAAGACACGAACATTGTCCCAGTGACAAGTGACAACCCTTAGACTACATTGTCCCAGTGACAACCTAAGACTACAACCAATCATTGGTGACTAGAGAGAGCTTCACCACTTAGACCATTTACAATGCATTTAACATCCCATTTTTTTCAACACCCTTTAAAACACGACACATCATCTTCTCTCTCCTTCACCTAATTATTCAACACCCCATTTAATTTTTAACCCCTACAATAGTTTCAACACCCATATTTTTTCAACACCCTTCCAACTCATCATCCTATACCCCACCACTTTTATTTTATTTTATATTCTTTATTTTTATTTTTATGATTAGTAAAATAATAATAATTATTATTAATTAAAAAATTAATAATAATTATTATTAATGATAATAATAATTATTATTATTATCATTTATAATTAAAAAAAATATTGAAATACTTATTTTATTTTATTTTATATTCTTTATTTTACAATATAATTAATTTATATTGAAAAAATAGTGTTTTTTTTTCTGTGTCCAAATCAAATGAAACAAGACTCTATTTGTAGATAAAAAAAATCATGAATTTTGGTATAAAAAAAAGTTTTTTTTTTGTATATAAGATAATTGCCTTTGAAAAATTTGGAGGATTTAAAACTTTGAAAAAATTCAGTGGCCAATCAGGGGCTGACATGTGGCAGCTTCAGAAAAAAGGAAAAAAAAAATAAAGGCAAGGGAGGCCAGACGCGCCTGTAACGTGCTTGTCCTCCACGCGCCAAAAACTAACCAATTACACGGCGACACGTGGCAGAAGTGGGGCCCAAATTTTTTTTCAACACCCGTTGAATTACTTCAATAAAACCCAAAAACTTCAACAGTTGAAAAACTTTCAACAACTCCATTGCACCCCATTCAATAGTTGAATTTTTTTTTCAACAATACCATTGCTGATGGTCTTACACTGCAGCCAACCATTGGTAACTAGAGAGAAGGTACCACTAGGGACAAAATTCAATAAAATAAAATAAAATAGAAAGTCATGATATTGCTTCATCCCGGATGGACGGCTGACCAACTGACAAGTTGGGTTGGGTTGGTTGTTTACATTTTGACACATGTCACTCAACGATTGGGTGACATTTATTTATATAAATATATATTTAAAACTAATATATTTTATATAATTATATAAAATAATAAAATAAAAAATATATCAAAATTATGAATTTATAATTGTATGAGTAATTATTTTTAATAATTGCACGGGTAATTTCGAAATATTATTACTAATACATTATTTTAAAAAATAAAATGATAAGTATTTTAGGTATGTTGGAGTAAACAGAAATAAATATTTTATTAAAAGGTTGATTTGTGTTTGGGTCACTGATGGGAGTATATACTCCCTCCGTCCCGCCCGAAGTGTCTCAACTTTTCTTTTTGGGCGTCTCATTTAAAATGTCTCAATCCCAAAAAGGAAAGTTTTTATTATTTTTATACTCTTCCTACCCCACTCATTCTCTCTCCTACTTTACTTTTATACTCACAACATTCTCTTTCCTAACTATTCCCCCCACTCATTCTCTCTCCTATTTAATTTTTCATACTCACAACATTTAACCTTTTTCTCTTTCTTACATCACTTTCCTTAATTTCCGCGCCAATCTCATTTTGAGACACTTCGGCCGGGACGGAGGGAGTATTATATAAGATTGAGAGTTGTGTATATGAAAATGAGAGAAATTAATATTTTATTTGAGGATGGGTCACTGATGATGAGGATAGTCTTGGGTTGTTACAATGAGAAATCGTGTACCATTGTTGTGTCTCCTTGAGATCGAAAAAGTTGACGAGGTATTACAAATGAATAAGCCGAAAAAAAAGAGAAAACGCCAAAAATTCCTTTGGCTTATAAATGAAATACGTAACACTTTTTAATACTATTATGGGTTAATGACAATTTAGGGCCTGTAGTATAGGGGCATTATCACATTGGGGCCCGAAGTCCAAAAACTATCAATTTAGGGCCTTAATTTACAATTTTTATCAAATTGGGGCTTTTTGACGTTTTCCGTCCAAAAGCCCCGTTAACTGATCCTGTGCGTTGCACGTGACATTTTGTGAGGGTAATTTGGTGATTTCGCAATTGACTGAATTAAATAAGGTGTTTAACGTCGACCATGGAGGAGAATCAATTGAAGAAGACAACGGCAACCTAGGTTTCCTTGCGACGCTGGTTCCTTGCAACAATTAGGGCAAAATTTGGGGTTTTCATCATGAGCATTGAGAATCGAAGATGCAGATGCGGTGAAGTAGCACGATTGCAGACATCATGGACCGAAAGGAATCCTAGTAGAAGATTTCTACAATGCCCATCTGTAAGTAATTTTTGACTTCTAATTTTTTCTGTAAGTTTAATTTGTTTTTGGTCTAAATTTTGTCCAAATTTTATTCAGGGGAATTGTGGGTATTTTTCATGGGTTGATCCAGAGATATGTGGAAGAGCAAAGGCAGTCATACCTGGTTTGATCCGTAATAGAAACAAAATGCAGGAGGAAATTGGAAGATTGAAAAGACAAATAAAGTTCTTGTGGCTACTATTGTTGTTTTCTTGGGTTGTATGTTTCTTCTGTTTGTTTAGTTAGTCTATGCTTATGTTCGAAAGAATTGTAATGGTGATGGATTTGCTTATGTGACATTGGATTTGTATTAGGTATGCTGTTGTGGACTTGCTTTTGTGATATTGGATTTGAAATAGATATGTTGTTGTAGTCTTTGTAATATCTGTTGACTGATTGAATGAAGAAAGTTTGGAGTTTGGTAAAACATTGTTCTTGTCTCTACTATTGTTGTGTTCTTGTGGTTGTATGTTTATTCTGTTGAGTGATTGAATGAAGAAAGACTGAAGAAAAACACCCATGTAAATCACAACAGCTACAAAATAAAGGATTCCAAGGTCATATGTTATATATCAATAGTTGTGGTACAAAAAGACATTTAAGTTTGAACAAAACATATCCAAAAGTAAAGGAAACCGCCCATATGGCATAACACTAGGAATGGACCACACAAGGCCATTAAGTTTTAACCTAACATTTGTTTATCCAAAAGACCATTCAACCACATGTACAATAGAGAATAAGACAGACTAAAAGCAAAAAGAGAATCAAAGCCAACATTGACCATTTACTTTTTAGTTGCACTCAAATTCTTAGCTGTCGTCTTGAGATTCTTCATTGTGACATATCTCTTTCCACCCCTCTCAAAATAAGGCTGTGAAGGGTTATCTGTGTCAGCGTTGCTGGTAGTACCATGCTCCCCAACCACGAAATGCTTGTAAACCTTCTATCGTGCACCCTAGGTTCCATTCCGGGAGGGATTACCACTTGCATCACTCCGGGAGGTGGTTGAGACAAGGAACCGTAAGAGAGCACATTACCACCGATGCGTAAGATTGAACAGCCGAGACATGGTATCTAGAGGTCCACTTTCCTCCTCTTCTTCGACCAAATCAATTATTCCTTCAATTTTCTTGAATTGAAACCTACTTCTTAGTCTAGCAGACCTTGGCAACCTTATCAGTTTTGGCTTTTCGGATCTCGGTTGTTGTTGCTTAGGTTTTCCTTTTTTGGGTTTAGAAACCTAAATGAAAAAACACATTCATTTTAAATCAAAAAACAAGTTAAATAAGAAATCAAGGAGATGCCATTTCCTTTTAAATTATAAGTTGCATTTACCTTTGAATCTGGAATTGATCTAGGTTTTACAAATGGTTTTGGTGGTAGTGGTGGTGGTGATCTTCTCAAGGTGGTGCCGTGGTGGTGATCTTCTCGGTGGTGGGCCGTGGTGGTGATCTTCTCGGTGATGATTGTGGTGGTGGTTGTGTTCTTGGTGATCTTCTCTGATGTTGTTTGAAGTGGTGGTGGTGTTTGAAGTGGTTGTGGTGGGGGTGGTGTTTGAAGCGTGGGGGTGTTGTTTGAAGTGGTTGTGGTGTTGTTTGAAGTGGTGGTGGTGTTTGAAGTGGTGGTGGTGTTGGTGGTGTTGTTTGAAGTGGTGGTGGTGTTGACATTTCGCCGTTTGTTGGCTTGTTGATGGGACTGTGTCTCCCATTCTTTTTCTTTTCCTTGGCTCCTTTGATTTAGAAGCCTAAACCATTAACATCCTTAAGTTAAACATAGTTTGTAAACTTAACAAAAAAAACCAAAATAATTGACACACAATTAACCCGTTGGGTACTTGTGCTCGCTTTTGAGATTCCAAAGTCTCCATCCCCTGCTCTCACATTGCTTTCCACCTACCATTGACCAAAAAATGAATGTAAGAATTTAATGCTTAGAACTTACAACTTTTATTTAAAGTTAGGTACTCACATTGGTTGTTGGTTTTGAAGGACATTTTTTCTTGTTGTGTCCTGACACCTTGCATATACTGCATTTAACAAATTCTAAGGTAAGTATTCCTCTCTGTAGTTTCTGAGTTTGTTGATCAAACACCTCATCTACATTTGGTTCTCCCCCTCCCTCTTGGTTTGCAGCCCCTTGTACTCCAGGTAATGCTCCTTCTTCACCACCTTGTCCATGTGGTAAACCTTGGTTAGTCCTCTTTCTTAATTTCTTTGGTCTTCCAGGTTGTGTTCTTTTGCTCTTTGGGGGGTGGACAGGATCCAATCCCGTAAGTCCCCACATGTCAGGACCATCCATAGGATTGATGAGGAATGAATAAACTTTGTTATATGTGACAACACTGTAACAAGGATCAACATAATCCTCTGCTTCTAAGCCTTTAGTTAACATACATGAGATTGCATGATTACAAGGTATGCCACATAATTCCCATTTTCTGCATGTACATGTCCTGTCATTTAGATTCACTGAGTACTGACTATGAACTGTGCTAACTTGAAATTTCCCACCACCTGCAGATATTGGAATGCAATCAGCAACAAATTGTTTCCTCTTCTGAAGTTCCTTGTGTATCTTGGGACACAACCTCAACCTAGACCACTTTTTAATGGCAATTTCCCTATTCTCATCAAGCCTTGCCATGATCATGTTTCTGATTGTCTCTAGGCATGCAAGTATAGGTTTATCCCTAGCATCCAAAATGAAACCGTTGAAACTTTCACCTAAGTTATTCGTAAGAATATCACACTTTGTCTCAGTTCTGAAATGAGACCTAGACCAGTGTTGTGGAGGTTTATCTGAGAACCAATCAAAACACTCTTGGTTATATGCTTTAATATCCTCCATACATGCCTTATACCTACTTTCAGTAGTTGCACATGCTGCACTCCATAGCTGATCTCTCGTAAATCAATCCTCTAAATCCAACCGATCTCATATTAGCTAACATATGCATTACACAAAATCTGTGTTCAAAGATTAGGCAAAAAAGAAGCAATGGAATCAATCAAACCCTTTTGTTTATCAGACATTATAACATACTTGCTGTCATCAACAATTTCCAAGTCATTCACGATTAACTCAACAAACTAATTCCATGTCTCCTTTGTTTCAAATTCTCCACATTGCATAACAAACCGGAAACCGCTATTATTTGGATCAATACCACATGCTGCTAATAACTGACCACCATATTCCCCTTTTAGAAAACAACCATCTAAACAAATGACTTTCCTACACAACTTAAAACCCTCTTTCAAACCTCTTAGACAAACATAGAATCTCTGAAATATTGATTTACCATCCATCATATTGTCCTCAACTGTCATGTACACAGAACTTCCAGGATTTCTTAACCTCAGCCTCCTCTGCATAATCCCACAATTTGAAGTACTGATCTTTCACACTACCTTCAATCAATTGAAATGCTTTTTTCCTTGTTCTGTATGCTTGTTGCATAGTAATGTCTGACTTGTACTTGTTCATAACAACTTTCTTAAAAGCCTTTGCAGAGATCTGTGGGTTTGATCTCCAATCATTGACATGCTCTTTTGCCAACCACGTAGGCTTCAGGTGTCCACTCTTGAGCCGATTTGGACGAGTGTGGCAAGTGTTGAGAGTTTTAATCACCGCATTTGTATCTCCTTGACATGTTGAAGCAAACAACAACCATGGACAAGCTGTCCTTACATTTGGCCCTAACTCTTTGTTTCACTTGCTTCACAAATATGATAGGCCTATGCTCGAAATTGCATGCTTTCTTATAGCATCAACCAAGACTTTATGATCAGCAAACTGCATCCCCAGTTCAAAGACAGGTTTATCCATATCCACTTTTGGATTGAACACTCTACCCCTACCCCTATCATCATCACTTGCATAATCTTTCAAGCCATCGTCAGAATCATACTCAATTTCCACATTTCTACCCTTTACACCAAAATTCCATATGACCATTGAACTATTTTTCCAAGATCCCTACCCGTAGAGGTCACTTTAGATCCTCCAACTTCATCACCATTAACCTCAACCTCAACTTCCATGTCATCCTCTCTACCCTCATACTCACTATCATGTAAAGATTCATGTTCAGAATCCTCCAATAATCTTTGTAAATCACCAACCACATCAACATCAGTCATTCCCTCACATCTCCCATCTATTTCCACATACAGTTCAACAACCCTCTTCTTCTTAGACATAAACATTGCAATATCAGCTGCATCATTATCATTTTTAATTAACCATAGTTCTAGATTTACCATTGTATCAAACTGTAAATCCCCAACCTTTTGGTACAAAGTATAATTATCTGATTCCACACCAGCCTCTTTAACAGCTAACTTAAGTTCAAGCATTGACACACAATTGTGAATGTGTGCCCAAATTTTGTTTTTGTTGGATTCACGCGAGTTTGAAGACATCCGGTTTGATTTGAAAAACGGAGTCGCCACGCCATTTTGATTACCTCAAAACTTTGAAAAAAAGGTTTTATGGGTTCGGAGGTTAAGTTACCCCTTGGGAAGAACGTTTGGCGTTCACCCAAGGTGCCTTGCCGGAGCAAGTCTCCCATGATTTCATTAATCGTGCTTGCTTGCGTGCTTTCTTGTGTGCATGTGTTTGAAAATAAGGAGGGAATGTCCCAAGTCGTCTTCCGGACGCACAAACCATTTGTTGGTTGTCGCTCGGGATTTCTTGGTATTTATGTATTTGGGATTATGATCCCGCCCTCATCTTGTGACTTGTGATCATCGCATTTTAACCTCGGGACCCTCGGGACTTGCGTGATCGAGAGAATGACTCTCTTTATGGTCAAAGATGAGGTTCTTTAGAAAAGGAAGGTCCTTAGCCCATCAATCCTACGCTTTTAAGACGGTCGAGCTCGTATAGATGCTTCATACTCTTTCTTAAGCGATAATTGGAGATATAGGGTTCAAGGTGTCCCTTTCTAAAGAGATTATGGAACCTTTAATGGAAGGAACGATGTAAAGATAGGATCTTTTACACCGGTCCGTTCCTAGGTTGCTAATGGGGAAATGGGGGAAATGTATGTAAAAATGACACTTTAATGAAAAGATGACATTTTTGGGTTGCAAATGATGCACTTAGTTTAAAGAAATGATCTTTATTGCAAATGATGCATAAAGATTTGATTTTTATGCAAATGATGCATTTTTGTTGAAGAAATTGGCATTCATTATGCAAATGATGCATAAAGATTGCATTTTGAAAAGCATATGATGCTAGTTTATGGTAAAGACATGGTCTTTAAAGCAAATGATGCTTGGAAAAGTGATTTTGGATGCAAATGATGCATTTTGATTGAAAAGATTTGATTTTTATATGCAAATGATGCATAAAGATGACATTTTTATTTGAAAATGGGGGTTTTAGGTGCAAAGGATGCACCTTTATGGGAAAAGACTACATTTTTATGACAAATGATGTCTAATGCATGCAAAAGGGGAAGGGGGAATATGAAGATATGCTCTTTAATCTACCAAGTCCCAAGCAATATAAAAGTAATGCAATGAGCAATTTATAAAGCAATTAGGATGCGAGGTTAAGGCGTGCGAGGTTACCAATGGCTTCCTTCTTCTTCGTCGGGCGGAGCTAGGAGGAGAGGTTAGTCTTGGATCTTCAAGGAGGAGGGAGGGAGCTTCTTGGCCTTCTTCTTCACCTTCTTGGATCTTCCAGCAGTGTTCTTCACGTCTTTGGAGTGTTTGTGGGTGATTTGTGTGTTGATTGTTTATTATCAAATGGGTAGAGGAGGGCTCTATTTATAGGCAGTCTGGATAAGGCTAATGAAGCCGTGCGGCTAAGGGCAATGAAGCTAATGCACCGTGCGGCATTATCCACAATGACTCAAAGATTCTAGAACCATGCAAGGTGGCAAATTCTAGAACCTTTCCCTCCTAATTAAGAAAAACGTGTTTCTTAATTAGGAAGGATTCCCTGCAGCCCTTATTTAATTAAAAACAGTTCCTAATGTTTCCTAACACTAGGAAGGTTCTGGGAATTACCGAAAACTTACCGAAATTGCCGAAATTTAACCTAAGGCATGAGCCGATTTGGGTACTTACACAGCCCTCGGCAACGTCACTTGCAAGGCGAGTGGGGTTGTCGATAGAAAAGGATCCGATCTCGGCGAATGCCGAGACGGATTGGGAGACCAAGGTGGTCGAGTGGCCGAACCTCTTATGAAAGGCTACCTACGTATCCCTGAGGAATCAAGCCAGCCGTAGTTCGGAATTAGGATCCGCCTGGGAATGGAGAAGAGAAACCGGTCTCTTCGGGGAAATAGAATGGAAAATGACCTAGGAGGTCAAGCAATTGATCCTACTGGGATATGCTAGAGTGACCAAGGTGGTCGATAACAAAGTCTCTTATGAGAGACTACTTCATCACCGAGGAGTGACGGAGGAAAAGGGTGACCAAAGTGGTCGGATGGCTGGACCTTTTATAAAAGGCTACCTACGTATCCCGGCGGAATCAAGCCTTGATCGTAGTTCGAGCATCACTAGATAGGTAGGAACGATGTCTAGGATCCTCGAGGGTTTGACAATTAATGGAGGATGTCACCTGATTGACAATTAATGGAGGTTGTCACCGATTGACAATTAATGGAGGTTGTCACCGATTGACAATTAATGGAGGTTGTCACCTCGAGGAAACTAGAGCTTACGTCACTATCGAGAAGATAGAGGTAGCTAAAGTTGAGAGAAACTTGAGCGTACGTCACTATTCGGGATAGAGGTAGCTTAAGTTGAGAGAAACTTGAGCGTACGTCACTATTCGGGATAGAGGTAGCTTAAGTTGAGAGAAACTTGAGCGTACGTCACTATTCGGGATAGAGGTAGCTTAAGTTGAGAGAAACTTGAGCGTACGTCACTATTCGGGATAGAGGTAGCTTAAGTTGAGAGAAACTTAGCATACGTCACTATTCGGGATAGAGGTAGCTTAAGTTGAGAGAAACTTGAGCGTACGTCACTATTCGGGATAGAGGTAGCTTAAGTTGAGAGAAACTTGAGCGTACGTCACTATTCGGGATAGAGGTAGCTTAAGTTGAGAGAAACTTGAGCGTACGTCACTATTCGGGATAGAGGTAGCTTAAGTTAAGAGAACTTAGCATACGTCACTATTCGGGATAGAGGTAGCTTAAGTTTAGAGTTTTGACAATTCGGAGGTTGTCACCTAGCGTTATCCCGTTATAACGGAATTAACGGAGGCGACTGGGAAGAAAGCTTAATTGCTTAAGAGATAAGGGATATCTTCTGAAAAAGATGTTATCTTGGTTAAAAGATAACAGAAATTGCATGCCCAAGTGGAAGGTCCAAAGGCAGATTGTAATTTCGCTCGTAGCGAATGAAGCCGCCCGGCATGAGATGGAGAAAAAGGAGCCGTACGGCTAGAGACCTCTTTTTTCCAGATTATTTAAAACAGTTTGAACGGGCATTGGCATTGTTGCCGCCCAAGAACTGCCGAGGGAGAGAGAGGAGAAGGGAGAGAAATTTTGAAATTCCTTCAATTCCCTTTGGCTCTACTGATTTGGAATGGATCCGGAGGGGAACCCAATGCCGAGGCAAGCTAGAAGGAACATCTCCGCGGCTGCGAGAAGGAGGAGGAAGGAGCTTGTTCGGACGGAGAGGAAGTATGACTTCCTTACGCCTCCATCGGAGCTCTATCCGGGGAGAAGGGAGCATAAATCAACGAACCCGCGATCGGTTGGGGTAAGCATTCTCATTTTGCTCAAATCCGTCGATTTTGATTGAATTTTGAATGATTTAGGGCTTGACCCGAATTTTAGGAATTTTCTAGGATTTTTTGAATGACTTTGAGACATTGATGAATAACCTATGAGGTTAAGAATATGCAATGTGCAATTTGTTTGACAAAAATAATGGGAATGACCCACTTTTTTCTCGCAAAATAAAGTAAGAATGAAAAAATTGTCTAAAGTGAGACGGAGTTCTTGCATGTGCTAGAACTAGGTCAAAATTTTGAGAAAACATGATTTTGGAAGATGAAAAGGATTCATGCATGCCATTTTTTGAAAGAATAATGCTTATGTGCAAAGAATTGTGAAAATTGTGATTTTGTGCTTTAGGAAAGTAATGAGACTTGACATGACGCGTTTCAAGTGATGAAAGACGCTTTTTTGATGCAAATAATGCTAGAAAAACTTTTGTGAATGATTTTCTTTTGAAAACATGTGCACTTTTGTGAATATATGCATGCTTTTGAAAATGATGAATGATTGACACACTTCTTTGTTGTGCTTGTCTACAGGAGAACAAGTCTAGAGGACCATCTGAGATAGCGGTCAGGCTTTGGCAGAGGATGCCGGATTTTGAGAAGAATGGGGTGAACCCCAAGAATTTGGTGAGGGCTACCGGCCTAGATTCGTTCGTCGAGGCTATCGGCAGGGGGATCCATATCACCTCGAAGAGCAAGGGCTTGGTCCAGCCCTTTCGAGTTCCGTGGACAAAGACCCATAGCTTCCACCCGAGCCGGGAGAGCCGACAGGACTCGCCGATTTCACAGCCTATTACCGGCCTACGCTCACCGGGAGGCCCGTGACTGAGAGACCACATTACATGCCCGAGGAGTTCCGTGCTTTGGTTGGGTTTGAGCCGATTCCCAAGGGGCCGGGGATGGAGACGCGAACGCCGAGGTGGCGCTCGTACTTGCATGCGTAACTTTGCCGCTAATGATGTGATCGCCCAAGACTGCTAGAGCATTCATATGGTTGATGCTATCACCACTATCTTCGCTAATTCCGGGACGCTAGCCATGACTTGCCTCCTCGACTCTCCGGAGGATGTGGACGGGATAGGGACGGTCTCGGGGCGAGGCCGGATTGGCGGAGTTGTACTTCTCGTTGGACATGTACAATGAACAAAGCCGCTTCCATGGATCGCTTTTCATTTGCCCTCGAGGTAGTCTCCTTTCTTTTCTCTTTCTCTTTTCGTCTTGAGACTTTTATGAGAGAGAGAATGACCTTTTGATGTTTTGAACATGCAGCCTGGTTTTGTGAGGTGATCGGGTTCTTCCCTTGGAACCAAGAGAGCGATGTCACCATCTTCCCTGCTATGGTTCGCTGGAGGGGAGATGCGAGGGATAAATTCACGGGGAAGACCCGTATCACCTTCGACTACAAAATGGTGAGGCCGATCATCAACAAGGACGGGCCTGATGGAGTGGACTTCTACCCTTGGGGCAAAGTGTATCCAGAGATCTTGCCGGGAGATGCCATTGAGGCGACGAGGCGCAGGAGGTGGCTCACCGGGCCGACATGTGATGTCATTTACTTGGGACCGTTTCTCGAGGCAAAGATGGCCATGTCCCTCCATCGACGCCATTACTCCTCACGATCCTCCAAAGACGGATGCCGCAGCCTGTGGATTGGCCAGAGGATGAGATTGCTGTGTACTGTGCAAAGGCGTGGCCGCCGAGGAGTACTTCGACATGGACACCCCCTACGCCGTGTTTGTGGAGCAGCCGAGGACGCCACGTGCTAGTGAAGCCGGCGGTCACTCGTGGATATGGGGAGGATGAGCCTACCGACCCGCCGATCCCTCCCGCGCATCCGTCCTACGTGGTCCATGGAGTACCGAGGAGGATGAGGATACGTGTCCCCGACGCTAGGGAGCCCCAAGATACCTTGCCGCCCGACAAGACTGTAAGTATACTTTTAGGGTCTTTCCCTTTTTCAGCCTTTCTTTTTCGCTTTTTGCAGACTTTTCCGAGATTTTCTCGAGATTTTTCTGAGACTTTTTCTTCTTTTTCTCGTGTTCCAAATCGCACTTACGATAGGCCGGTCGTGCAGTAATGGCCGGAAGGACGTGTGCCGATCCTCCTTCGAGGAAGCCGGCCTCGCTTCAAAGGCGCAAGCAACAAGCGCAGGAGCCTCGGGCGCAAAAGGAGGCACGTCTGGGGCACAAGATCCTCTTCATCGGCTCTGAGTACTCTTCCAAAGGCCATGCCTCGGGGCGGGGACCCAATGCCGACATTCGGGAGCAAACTGGCTGAGTACGGGCACGATAATGTCCATTTGTCTGATATGAGCGACCAGGAGGACCTGATGAGGGAGGCTAGCATTTATGAGCTGAGGAGGAAGAAGAATCGGAGGCCTAGGAGGTCTCTAGAATAGATTTAGGAACAGAACAAACAATGAACACTTTTTTATGCACATTTTGTTTATTTTTTGCTTTATTTGGGCGCCGATGGGGCGAAGACATTGTATTTATGTTTTATTTGCTTTTCTAATTCATGCTTTTTCAATTTGCATATTATCTGAGCCTTGGGACGATTTTTTTTGCTTGGAATCGGGAAAATGGGCCAAAATGATTTATAATGGTGTATAAATGCTTGAATGGCTTCGGATATGTTTTTGTACAGGTTTTGGTTGAAAAAGTGGGGTGAAAACTCCCTTGGGCAGCAACTTTGGTTGCCGCAGAATTTTTTTCTCGCAGAGGGCTAATGTAGCCGTGCGGATAGGTCTCTGGGCAAATGAAGCCGTGCGGCTCACGCCTGTCTCGAACCGGTTATTTTCTCGAATAAAAGCAAGGCTTGGCCATTTCATTTCATTTTCAACTTAGACTTGTCCCAATTGTTCCCTGCAGCACATTTTGGACCTAAAAGCACCATCTTTGATCATTTTGCGATGGAGAAGCCCGTCAGATTGCAAAGGGGGAAGCGAGACCGTTTTCTGTCCGATCTTCAATCTTGGGTGAGACACAACTTCCAATCTCATAGGGGACTGCTTGATTCTTCCTTCAAGATCAAGTCTTTATGGCATTTGAGGGATCTCCCGCCCGATTGGGACCTTTTGAGAGCCGCAAAGAAAGTTCGGGACGTCCGGAGACATGTTTACTGCTTTTCTTACAACGAGATTGTCCCGACGCATGAAGACTTCCGAGCCTTGATTGGGGGTCCCGAGATTGAGGCTATATCTATTCCGCTGATCGGAGACGTGCCGGTGACGGTAAAGCTTGCATCTTTTCTGCAGATTCCCTTAGGAGAGGCTGAGAGGATGATGATAGCCCCGGATAGGATTGACCTTTCTGATATCCCGGGCAGGTTTGGGTCTCCAGATATGGCTGTGACCACAGTGGCTATGGACGCATTCATCCTTTGCATATTCTCTGTTCTGTTCACTCCTGAGTCCGTGGGGATCTGTCATAGTGGTCTCTTGGACATGGTTAGAGACTGCAAGGCTGGGAAGGATATTGTCCCGCTGGTTTTGGGAGAGACATTCCATGGGATTGACAGGATGGCTCGGGGAGACCATTTCATGAGATCCGGAGTCCGGCCGTGTTGACCTTATGGCCGCAGGAGAGGCTCGGGCTTTGCTGTGGGCTTTGCCGACTCGCCCTTGGGTGATTTCTCGGAGGGGTGCACCGAGGCAACAGGACTGTGGTAGCCGGAGCCGACGATGGCTAGGCTATCCACTTCGGACATCCGTTGGTGGATTCCTCATTGGAGGTTGCGCACCAGAAGGATATTTCAGGAGTCTTATGCCGCGAGGGTTCCGTGATTCTCGCCGGTCATCCTTCTACATACCCCGCTTAGTATCCAGCAGCTTGGGGCTTTACAGAGCCATTGAGTGATTGGGAGGACATCCGGACCATGGAGGTGGTGTCATTGGACATGAGGGATCCAACCAGCCTTCTCTTTCTTCTCGAGGGCTTGGACACATGCCGCTTTCCCACCCAGGGCTATCTTCAGAGCAGGAAGAGCACCATCTTGACCACCGTCTACTTGGACCGGTACGAGAGGGAGATGGGAGCGACTCAGGTCATCTTGGAGGAGAGACGTCGAGCTTTACTGGGAGCCGATCTGCGACTCGAGTAGGACTTTGAGGGAGACCGAGGCTAAGGCGAGTCGCCATAAGCGGCCAGTGACTTGGTCGTGGACATGGAGGCTCGGTACAAGAGGTTGTCCGAGGTCGCTCCTTTGACCGAGGCTCGAGGGAGGAGGTGCGGACTCGTGCTCTGACAGAGAGAGCACTTATTGACACGGGTTTGGTAGAGGCTCCAGCTGAGGATACCTGAGGTCGGGATGAGGGATACCGACATCATAGACAAAAAGAGGAAGAAGACTCGACGGCCGAGGAAAAGGGAAGAAGACCAAAGAAGACTCAAATAATGACGACCGACGCATCTTTTCTTAGGATTCCCTTATTGCCATTTTGCAAACACATTAGTTTATTTAGGCATTTTATTGTCTTTTAGATCTTTGTACAGGTTAGCAGAGCCAAGAGGTAGACCGTGCTTGAACTCATCATGAAGTTTTTAACTTGTAATGAACAAGAAATATTATCTTAAAAATTAGTCAAGACACATTTCATGGAAATTCAAATGTCTTTTTTTATTGATTAGAACACATTTCATGGAAACTTAATCGTCCTTTTTATTGTTTAGACCGAACCATATATGGCCGCCACGTTCCCTTTTACAAGAAAGACTAATGGGCTCAGTCTTCGTAGTTCATTCCGGGTGAACTAATTTTTTCATGTGCAGCCACTCGTTTTTTGCCTAGACCGCCCTTTTGGGGTTTTCACTTAGCCGGGCATTACTCTTTTGCACTAAGATTTTTTTTTTTTTTTTTTTATGTGCAACCCCGTCTTTTGCCTAGACCGCCCTTTTGGGGTTTTCACTAGCCGGGTATTACTCTTTTTGCACTTTTTTTTTAATTTTTTTTATTATATATATATATATATATATATATATATATATATATATATATATATATATATATATTTTTTTTTTTAGACATAGTATCTTTTGAGCTTATCACCGCTGACCGGGTGGACAAAGGGATTGCCGCAAGCTTCATGGCTCCTCCCGATAGTATCTTCTCGCACCACATAAGGGCCGATCCAAACGGGTTCCCATTTTCCTGTGGGGTTGTCTCTGTAGGGGGCTTCACTTTCAACACTAAGTCACCCTCTTTGATGTCTCCGGCCTTGACCTTTTATCAAACGCCCGGCCATCCGCCTTTGGTAGGCTCGGGTGTGTTCCATGGCTTTTAGCCTTCTCTCGTCAAGGTGGCTAACTCATCATGACGGCCGCAAGCAACCATTCCACTTCATTGACACTGTTTTCCAGAGGACCCTTAATGACGGGATTTCCAACTCCACCGGCAACACCGCTTCCATCCCGTAGGTTAAGGCAAAAGGAGTTTCTCCCGTAGCCGCTCGACAGCACGTTCAGAGCCCCAGAGTGCCAAGTGCAGCTTTCGGGCCAATCACGACCACGGTGGCCATCTTCCGATGATCCGTTCGAGCTGTCTTATTAGCAGCCTTCCACGGCTCCATTGGTCCGAGGTCCAGACGAGACGACTTGTGGCGAGTGATTCTGACTCGACAAAGAACCTATCGCAGCCCCTTCAACGTGCGACCCATTATCTAAATGATCTCGCTGGGCACCCCATATCTCGCACATTATGTTTTCTTTGATGAATTGGGCCACTTTTTCTCGGGAAGTGAGGACCTTGTAAGACTTGGCCTCTACCCACTTGGTGAAGTAGTCGATGGCTACGAGCACAAATTCATGCCCATTACTTCGCCGGGCTATTTTCCCTATCACGTCAATACCCCAAGTTGCAAACGGCCAAGGAGTCGTCATGCAAGATGTCATGAGGCGGGGAGATGGCCGAGGTTGGCAAACCGCCGGCACTTGTCGCATGCTCTGGACGTGCCTGACACACCGTTTCCATGGAAATCCAATAGTAACCCATTCCGAGGATCACTTGCATCGTGGCTCGCATTCATATGAGGACCGCAGGACCACTGTGGACTTCGC
Source organism: Adenophora triphylla var. japonica (assembly GCA_022495995.1). Classification (NCBI taxonomy): domain Eukaryota; kingdom Viridiplantae; phylum Streptophyta; class Magnoliopsida; order Asterales; family Campanulaceae; genus Adenophora; species Adenophora triphylla. The sequence continues at coordinate 109,162 of JAFEMH010006591.1, forward strand.
CATCAACTCTTTGGCCCTTTCTTGAGTGACGCACAAGAGGAGTGGTCCTTGGTATCGCTTCTTGTACGGGTTGCCTCCTAGAATGACATAATGGGAGGCCAACCTTTCGTGGCTTGCAAGCTCTTGGCTCGACTCCTTCTTTCGGTCTACCTTCTTTGCCTCTCGAAAGCCGACTCTCCATCTTTGAGTGAACCTGTAAATTTGATTGTACTGTGGTTCCTTTATAGGCTCGGGTCCCAGTCTACTTCACAATGTAAGGCAGAGGCTTCTCTTCTACCCACTCGGAAGGGTTTTATGGCTTTTCCCTCGGGGATCTCTACCAATGAGGCTAGAGAAGCTAATGCATCCGCGAACTGCATTCAACTTTTCCCTTGGCAAGTAGTGGAAGGTCACTTCTCCGAATCCGTCCACCAACTCCTCCATATGGGCATGATACCGCTGCAAGTTAGGATCCACGATCTTCCACTTGTTGGAAACCTGGTTGATGATCAAGGTTTGAGTCTCCCGTAAACTTCTAGCTCCTTGACATTTCTTTTCTAAGGCAAACTTCCAAACCGTAAAGAATGCAAAGCCAGTACTTGGCGACATTGTTCGTGCAGCGGGGAAGTTCAACTTGAGGGCTATGGGTGTATGCTCATCTTTCGGATCGACCTAGCATCCCGATACCGTTTCCTCTTTTGTTAGCGGCTCCGTCAAAGAATAATCGCCATCGGTTTTCGTGTTCGACCGCAAAGATCCCTTCATCTCGGGAATTGGGGTTCGTGCCCTCTCGTTCATTATCGGGAAAGTTTGCTGTGTGGTCTCGACAATGCTTGACCCCGATAACCTTTCTCGGTCACATAATTGATGTCGTACTCGCTAAAAGAAGGACCACTTTGCTAGACGCATCGAGAGGGAAGGCTTATCAAAGATGTACTTGATGGGGTCCATTTTGAGACCAAATTCACAGGGTGGGCTTCGCATATAATGCTTCAACTTGCCGACTACCGGCACTGGGCGCCCCCGCAGTCTTTTCACACGCCTCGAGTAATTGAGCTCACTTCCCTGCAGCCTTTTCGGGCCGACAAAGTAAATGGCGTTCTCTACCCGAGAGTCTTTCTTTTCCCCGAGCAAGCATAGCCCAACCGCCGTATCAAGAATGGTGAGATAGAGCAAGAGGTTTCTCGTCCATGTGGGGGCATAGCACCGGAGGGTGTACCAAGTATGCCTTGATCTCGGTCAAAAGCATCCCGGGCATTCTTCGGTCCATTCTGTGTCTACGTTCTTCTTCATGAGCTTGAAGATGGGCTCGCACATAGTGGTCAACCGGTTGACGAAACGGCCGATGTATCTTGCGGTTTTCCCATAAAGCTCTTGACTTCGTCCGGGTCCGAGGTGGCCTCATATCCATAATGGCTTTGATCTTTTGGGGCCGTCACCGATGCCTCGCTCCGTGACCATATACCCAAGCACTTTTCCCTTGTCACTCCGAAGGTACATTTAAAGGGTGGTTTAGTCTCATGGAATGTTGTCTCGGCCTCTCAAAGAACTTCCGCAGTCAACAAAGTGCTGCCCGTCTCGCCTTTGGAGTGGATTATCATGTCGTCTACGTAGACCTCAATCTCCTTGTGGATCATGTCATGAAAAAGCGCGGCCGCTGCCCTGGTAGGTAGCCCCGCTGCGTTCTTAAGCCCAAATGGCATCACCGTATAACAGCAAGTTCCCCACGTGCGTGAAGGCCGTTCTTTTCTTGGTCTTCCTCGGCCATCTTGATCTCGGTTGTATCTCCCGCAAAGCCATCAACGAAGGATTTGACTTCGTAGTTGGCAGCGGGAGTCTACCAGATGTCTATGTTTGGCAAAGGGTAATCGTCCTGTAGGGCTGGCCTTGTTCGTATCTCGGAAATCCACACACGTAAGACCTTCCCATCGGGCCTTGGTGACGGTCACAATATTGGACAACCATGTCGGATATTCAATGACTCGATGAATCCTACCCTTGTAGCTTCTCAATTTCTTCTTTGACACAGCAGAGACCATTCTCGGCTTGATCTTTCTCGCCGCCTTTCGTTTAGCATCCGATGCTAGAGGGATTCTACAGTGCTCTACTATCGAACTATCTAGCCCCGGCATATCCCCGTATGACCATGCAAACACGTCGACGTATTCCCGAGCAGATACACCTGCTCTCGCTCAACCCCTAAGAAGTTACCGATCCGTGTCTTTAGGTTCCTCGACAAGCATCTAAGTTCACACTTGTCAAAACCTCCTCGACACTGGGCCCTATTTTCCTCTTTTCTCGAAACCTCGCTTAAAGATTTCTTTAATGTATTGTTCATTTAGTGTGTTTGCATCTTGTTCAAATGATTCATTATTAACTCGTTGTTAAGTTTTGAAGTTAATTTATCATTTGTTAAGTTGGCAATAAGAGGATACTTAAAGATCTCGTTATTTCATTCAAAATAAGGGGAAAGATGACATCGATTACATTTTGATAATCCTTAGGCGTGAGGCCTTCGGATGACTCGAGGACTGAATTCAAAGATTCCCGACTCGACCGTATGGACAACAGTGGTGTTTGACACGACTGGGTTGAGAAGGACGAGGTACCAATCCAAGCTCCTCTATCATTTGTCAGTCTACCGGCCGCTATCGGTCCCGAGAACGTCTCCCAATTCTTCAATGGCATTTCTGCCTTAGTTACCAAAGTGCGAGGATCAAAAGGATTTTCACCACCGTCTCCAATTACGGCAACTATCTTCATCATTCGAGCTAAGTCGATCAAATTCGGGATCTCGTGCTTCTTCATCAAACAATCAGAGCAAGCCCCACTCACTGTCTTCACTACCGGGCCTTCTATCTCGGTCGATCTTCGGAAGAGCTATCTCGAAAGCCGAGAAGTCCATTACCCCGGATGCTGACTCTTTGACGCTGTCTGAGTTCCCTTTGAAGACATACTCGTTCTGAACGGTAGTGGTAGCCCCAGGAATGTCTGGCAAGTCAAGGAACATTCTTCGAACAGGATTGGCTGACTTTCCCCTTACTTTCTCATTCTGGATGTAATTGACAGCGCCGACCGTTTCTTTTCCCTTTATAGTGACAGCCGAGGCGTTTGACACTGGCGCTTTGTAGCGATAAAGCCGGCCGGGATCCCGCGGGCTGGGCCATGTCAAGGCATTTTCAAACTTGGTACCGCATTTACCATTGCTCGAAGGTCGATAATAGTAATTGCCAATTTGGACCCTTAGTTGAGGCTTAAGGCAGTGATTGAAAGATCTCCATCTGTTCTTCTTCATTCGCCGGGGTCATCATTTCACTAAGCTTCCAGCTCCATCTCTTGTAAAATTCACTCACCTGCTCGTCCGGGCGCCGTAGAGTGCCTCAGAGAGTCATTCCCGCCGGTTTCCCAATTCAAATTGGCCTTATACTTCCTGAAAGGCTTCCTTAATTTGGTCCCGTGGCTCAAGCCGTTTTACGTGCAGAACCATCTAAGAGCCGAACCCTTTAATGACAACCGAAAATGGTCGGCCATTTGCTGATGTGTACGCTCCCGGCTCTCATGGCAAGAAGGTAACTTTCAATATGAGTCCTGGGACAATCAGCCGCAACTTTTCAATCTCTCGCATCCGGAATTTTGGAGGAAGAGGGACAATCTTGCTAGGATCGCAATCCGATATGCCGCCTTTTGGGATTCAGTTCTCCGAACCTCTCTTGCATTGACTTAACTTGTTCCATCAACCAAGTCATGTTGGGGTCGGGGACGGTTTTGACTACGAAGCAGCCTTGTCGATTTGAGTGCTGAGGCAGATGGGTGGCACAGGTGGTAGCCGGGTACCATGGCTTGGGAGTCTTTAGAAGGGAAATAGGTGTAAACTTGGCCTGGTCCGGTGTTTCCTCGCGGTTGACCAAAGGCATAGGAATTAGGCTCATAGTTGCAGAAGTAGGAAAAAGGAGCATCGTGGGATCCTATTCGCAAGGTTGTCAGCGGAAGATCTGCTAAGGTGGCAGAGCCGAAAAGGTCACTTGATTGATTCTGAGGCCCGGAAGGTTGTCTCGGGACGGCCCATATTGGGGAGAGGGAGCGAATCCCCATGTGGTAATGCAGAGGCCGCGCATGTGAATAGGCTGTGGCGTTTGTTCTCTGTTGGTAGGGAACAAAGCTAGGTCTTATCTCGAGGAGGAGAGGGTGTCTGGGACCCTAATGGCTTCGGGGATACCGAAAAGGCCGAAAAGGGACAGCCTTTTGGCAAAGGCTCATATGTGGGTGGAGGAGGGCACTGAGTTATAGGCTAGAGGGGCCGAGATGGTTACTTCGGAGTTTCATCTTCTACCATAACCAAGGAACCATTGGGCTCTACCACTATCTGGACCCCATGACGCGCGTAGCGCATCAATGAGCATGGCTTGGCTGTTCCTCATGGAGCCTTACGACTATTTTCCAAGGCTAAGGCTAGCTCTTCTTCCCTAGTCATCTCGGTTACCCAAACCAAGTGTTGTTCTCTGTCGAATCGGACATTCTCGACTCTCTCGATCGACCAAACCGAGGATTCTCGCGAACCCGTCCGAGAACTCGTGCTAACAAGTCGCCGACCCGGTGTTCTCACCCACTTCTTTCTCGTCATGGAAAGGGATAGGAAAGGTTTAGACTCGGGGTAGGTGGCTTTAGTCAAGGCTCGGTGCAATATGCAAATTAGAATCTTCCAGTTTACTTAAAACAATGTCTTTTATTAATATCTATTTGGTTGGAAAAGGGTTTTGCCCTTCTTTTTCGTAACTACACTAGATCCTGGATCGATGGGTTCCGTCACTACGTCTATAAGCCCCTCGTATTCCACCCGTATTTCGACCTCCCAGGTGGACACTGCGAGGGTCCTATAGGCACGCGGATCCCACCGACCGAGAGTAAAGAACGCTCCTAACGGGTCTAGCGGGTCATAGGAACTTTCCAACGCACGAGCGATGCGGATTATAGTCAAGGCAATACGGAAAGTCTCGTTTTCTGCCTTGATAGGATTTTCGTGAATTTCGCTTGAGCGAATGACGTTTTGACTTTCGGTAATGTCCGAGAAGATAATAGGCATGGCTCGGGCAAGAAAAGCCTGGATGACACAAAGTGTCACATTGAACTTCGTTGCATACGGCGTGAGTTAGAATCGAAGTCAATGCCGGGTCAAGATCTTGCCAAGTTTTCCTTGTCGGAATTTTAGCAGCAGCTTCGCTTGAGCGAAAGATCTTTTGATTTGTTGGCAAAGACTCGGTCTTGACTCTTACGCATTCCGTGTGTCAAGGTCAATAGTCAATGTCTGGAGTTGAGATCTCGCCAATTTTTCCTTGTCGGAATTTTGCGTGAGTTCTTTCTTCCGTTATGAACTAAGGCTTGACCTTTACGAGGGTATGCAACCGGGCTATATGACACGGACTAGACCAAAAACCAACCAAAAGTCACCGTTTTGAAACGTGTGACACCTGGACCGTGCATCGGTCGACACCGGCCGCTACGGGAGGTTGGGATGATTCCGTGCGCGCCCGGAAGCATCGTAAGGCTGTCCGTGATCGCACTGAACCACCGTCGGGTTTGAGGGACGTGCGTGCAAAAGTGTACAGATATATCAAAGTGCGCGTAGTGTGCGGTCTCCTAAAATGTTCCTTTTTGAGTTAAAACAGAGATTTTCATAAATGTGTTTTAAAGGAATGATTTTCGGGACGGGGAGAATGCAACACATAAGCACGTAAATTTTTCGGGAGCCCCGAGTCAGTCATGGAGCCGAGTAGCCCCAAGCCGCTAGGCTGCCCAGATTAACCATGATTTTTCCCGGTGGAATTGCACCGAGGTCGCCCTGGCCAATCCAATGAGGATTGAGCCGTACGACCGCATGGATCAATTTTCCAGTTCCACTCCTTTTGCTATTTTTCGGGTTGTTTCCCGTTCAAAGTATGCACACGCATTCCAAGATGCAAATGATGCAATGCATGGTAAAAGAAAGCAAGCATGATTAATGAAATCGGCGATGGGAGTCTAACCCGCTCAAAGGGAAAAGCTTTCTTTCTATTTTTTCGAAAAAGTGATACCGGTACGTGGATTGTTAAACCACCGGGCATCCCAACTCCCACGTCGGGGAGTGTACAGGAAGGGTAAGTGGTTTCCACCTATATACCGAGTATCAATTTTTTTTGTTTTGAAAATAAAAGCTTTTCTCCTTTGGGATTATCCCCAGCGGAGTCGCCAAACTGTGAATGTGTGCCCAAATTTTGTTTTTGTTGGATTCACGCGAGTTTGAAGACATCCGGTTTGATTTGAAAAACGGAGTCGCCACGCCATTTTGATTACCTCAAAACTTTGAAAAAAAGGTTTTATGGGTTCGGAGGTTAAGTTACCCCTCGGGAAGAACGTTTGGCGTTCACCCAAGGTGCCTTGCCGGAGCAAGTCTCCCATGATTTCATTAATCGTGCTTGCTTGCGTGCTTTCTTGTGTGCATGTGTTTGAAAATAAGGAGGGAATGTCCCAAGTCGTCTTCCGGACGCACAAACCATTTGTTGGTTGTCGCTCGGGATTTCTTGGTATTTATGTATTTGGGATTATGATCCCGCCCTCATCTTGTGACTTGTGATCATCGCATTTTAACCTCGGGACCCTCGGGACTTGCGTGATCGAGAGAATGACTCTCTTTATGGTCAAAGATGAGGTTCTTTAGAAAAGGAAGGTCCTTAGCCCATCAATCCTACGCTTTTAAGACGGTCGAGCTCGTATAGATGCTTTATACTCTTTCTTAAGCGATAATTGGAGATATAGGGTTCAAGGTGTCCCTTTCTAAAGAGATTGTGGAACCTTTAATGGAAGGAACCATGTAAAGATAGGATCTTTTACACCAGTCCGTTCCTAGGTTGCTAATGGGGGAATGGGGGAAAATGTATGTAAAAATGACACTTTAATGAAAAGATGACATTTTTGGGTTGCAAATGATGCACTTAGTTTAAAGAAATGATCTTTATTGCAAATGATGCATAAAGATTTGATTTTTATGCAAATGATGCATTTTTGTTGAAGAAATTGGCATTCATTATGCAAATGATGCATAAAGATTGCATTTTGAAAAGCATATGATGCTAGTTTATGGTAAAGACATGGTCTTTTAAAGCAAATGATGCTTGGAAAAGTGATTTTGGATGCAAATGATGCATTTTGATTGAAAAGATTTAATTTTTATATGCAAATGATGCATAAAGATGACATTTTTATTTGAAAATGGGGGTTTTAGGTGCAAAGGATGCACCTTTATGGGAAAAGACTACATTTTTATGACAAATGATGTCTAATGCATGCAAAAGGGGAAGGGGGAATATGAAGATATGCTCTTTAATCTACCAAGTCCCAAGCAATATAAAAGTAATGCAATGAGCAATTTATAAAGCAATTAGGATGCGAGGTTAGGGCGTGCGAGGTTACCAATGGCTTCCTTCTTCTTCGTCGGGCGGAGCTAGGAGGAGAGGTTGGTCTTGGATCTTCAAGGAGGAGGGAGGGAGCTTCTTGGCCTTCTTCTTCACCTTCTTGGATCTTCCAGCAGTGTTCTTCACGTCTTTAGAGTGTTTGTGGGTGATTTGTGTGTTTATTGTTTATTATGAAATGGGTAGAGGAGGGCTCTATTTATAGGCAGTCTGGATAAGGCTAATGAAGCCGTGCGGCTAAGGGCAGCGAGCTAATGCAGCCGTGCGGCATTATCCACAATGACTCAGCATTCTAGAACCATGCAAGGTGGCAAATTCTAGAACCTTCCCTCCTAATTAAGAAAAACGTGTTTCTTAATTAGGAAGGATTCCCTTCAGCCCTTATTTAATTAAAAACAGTTCCGGAATGTTTCCGGAACACTAGGAAGGTCTGGGGAATTACCGGAAAACTTACCGAAATTGCCGGGAAATTTAACCGGAAGGCATGAGCCAGATTTGGGTACTTACAACAATCAATCTCAAAATAGTCAAACCAAGTAACATTTCCTCCATTGTATGTACTCATACCCATATTGCCTGTAGTAAAGTAGCCCTCATGATGAAGCTTTATAGAAAATTGTTCTTCAGACTCTACACATGAAAATTGAAGAAAAGAAAAGCATAAAAAGGTGTAATAGGTTGAATTTATACATATTTAATGGACAATAGGTAAAGAAAAAAAGTATATTCAAACTAACATGGGACCACTTCAAGAAAAACAACAAAGGACTACATTTTTTAACACAAAATCGAATAAAAAATCACAGAGCATATTTGGGACCACTTCGTGCCCTAATTTTTCCATTAAAAATTACCGTAATTTGGTGTGGATGGATAGAGGCAACCCTTCTTCTTTCGCTTACACCAAGTCATTTTTCTTCACTGAAATCACCAATCGATTCTATGAAATCGATTCTTCAAGCAAGGAAACCTAGGTTGCCGTTGTCTTCTTCAATTGATTCTCCCTCCATGGTTGACGTTAAACAGCTTATTTAATTCAGTCAATTGCGAAATCACCAAATTACCCTCACAAAATGTCACGTGCAACGCACAGGATCAGTTAACGGGGCTTTTGGACGGAAAACGTCAAAAAGCCCCAATTTGATAAAAATTGTAAATTAAGGCCCTAAATTGATAGTTTTTGGACTTCGGGCCCCAATGTGGTAATGCCCCTATACTACAGGCCCTAAATTGTCATTAACCCTACTATTATTGCTTCTTTTTAACACTCTTTTTAATTTTTTTAATTTTTTAACGCTATCACTAACTCTCTTTTTAACACTAGCACTAAAACTGACACTCTCTTTAATACTGACACTCTTTAATATCAGTACTGACATTTTTTTTAACATTGCCATTGCTTCTCTTTAAACTTTAAACTTTAAACTTTAAACGTTAACATTGTTTTTCTCTAAACTTACCACTAACACTCTTTTAACACCCATGAATACTCTATTAACTCTATCACTAACAATCTTTAATACTAACATTTATACCCTTTAACATACAAAGTGACGCTCATTAACACTATCATTGCTACTTTGAATTTTTGTAACTATGATTATGAACCACCGACACTTTGTTATATTAGCACTAATACTTATGAACATATCAAAAGTGTCGAGTTGGGCTCAGCAAGTAAAGCCTAATCATTTGTCCATTATTACCACCTCACTCTCAGTGGGCTAGGCCCAATGAGTACATGGCTCAAGGCCCATCTTGGTGATCAGTCGACTTAAGTTCATTGTCCGACCTATCAGGTCCCGACCTAACTTAGTCCGACCTTAAGATCCAAGCCCTACTTCGGGTACGATCCGGCTCTACCCATCTCTCAGGTCGACCTATCCCAATAGGCGACCTCGACCTAACAAGCAAGTGTCGACCTAAATGTTCAAAGGCGCACGTGATTGATTCACTCCACAACTGCTTCCCTACAAATCAGAGACCGTTCAGGGACACGTTCACATGATGCATAACTGTCCCACAAATCTCGGAGCTCATGTAGCCCTGCCAAATATACCACCTACATCAACTATAAATACATTACCACTGCCACGGTTATAAGGTAACTGCAATTTTGTCATTTGAATACTCTTGTTCATCTACATTATTTGCTTTCCAATTCAT
>JAFEMH010006592.1:0-118703 GCA_022495995.1 Adenophora triphylla var. japonica
AAATGGCTCTTTTGTGGAGACGAAGTGAACTATTGGGCCTTAACCACCGTGACAACCCAACTTTGAGGAGGGCCGAAGCGATGGCTAACCCTCAAGATAGTACTGGGGATGATATGACTTACTATGAGGTCAATGCTAGTCGGTTGGCCGATCAGAGCACGGATATGGTGGCTCGGAGAGAGGCAGCTCATAATAGAGCTAGGGAAAGGGCTGCATTGGCGGCCATGGGTTTGACATAGGCGTCGAGAAGGGTCCCAGATCCAGGTAGGAGGACTACGGGGATATTTCCTATGAAGACAAAGAATACCCACCGCGGAAAATGGAAGGGGAGGAAAGATGAAGGACCGAGCATGAGTGGCTAGATTGACCTTGCCGTTCGGAATATCCACCCACTGTCATTGCATACACATTAAGTTTAATTAAGTGTTTTATTTTGTTTTACCAGCGTGTGGTGAGTCAAGAATAGACCGTGCTTGAACTCATCAAAAAGTGTTTTAACCGTAATGAATTTGTGGGTTAAATTTAAGAGTTTTTCGAAACACAAGTGATTGGTGTTGAATTTGAAATTTTATTTGTTTTTGAGACCGACCAATGATGACTGCCTACATTCCCCTTTTACAAATGGACTAAGGGGCTCAGGTCACCGTAGTTCGACACTTTTGAGAAAATTGAAGTAGGATGAAAAGTGCGACCCTGTTTTTTACCTAGATCATTTTGAGGATGTATCTAGTTGGGTATTACTCTTTTAGCACTTTGATTTTACTGATTGGGGATGTATGGGGAGAGAGTGTTGACTCGAATTCTTCCTCAAACAAAATATATGCGGAGCTTGCTTCCGTTTACTGGGTTGACGAAGGGGTTCCCATCCAAATCTGCTAGCTTCATTGCTCCTCCGGAGAAGATTTTCTGTACCATGAACGGGCCTATCCAGGTAGGTTCCCACTTTCTGAGGGGATTAGTCTGTGTAGGAGGCTTTTCCCTAAGCACCAAGTTGCCTTCTCTGATGTCTCGGATCTTGACTTTCTTATCAAATGTTCGGGCCATTCTGCTTTAGTAGGCACGAGTATGTTCCATGGCTTTCAATCTTCGCTCGTCGAGTAGAGCCAGTTCGTCATGACGGCTTTGGCGCCATTCAACTTTATTGATCCCGTTTTCCAAGAGAACTCGCAAGGAGGGGATTTCTAGCTCAACTGGTAACATTGCTTCCATTTCGTATGTCAGTGTGAAAGGAGTCTCCCCTGTGGCGGTTCTGACTGGTGTTTGGTATCCCCAAAGTGCTAAATGTATCTTTTCGAGCCAATCACGTCCTCGTACGGCCATCTTTTTTATTATTCTTGCAAGAGTCTAGTTTACTGCCTCTACTGCACCATTAGTATGTGGTCTGTAGGGAGAAGACTTATGGCTTGTAACTCTGAACTCAGTTAATAGCTGGTCACAATCTCCTTCGAAGTGGGTCCCATTGTTGAATATGATCTCGTTGGGCACTCCGTATCTGCACATGATGTTCTCTTTGATGAACTCGGCCACCTTCTTGGAATTCAGTACTTTGTATGATCTGGCTTCCACCCATTTGGTGAAGTAGTCGATAGCGACTAATATGAACTCGTGGCCGTTGCTTCTGGATGGAGTAATTTTTTCGATGACGTCAATTCCCCATGTGGCGAAAGGCCATGGTGTAGTCATGCAGTAGAGCTCGTAAGGAGGAATATGGTTGAGGTTGAAGAAACGTTGACATTTGTCGCAGCTTCTGACGAGCTGGATGCAGTCTGTTTCCATTGATACCCAGTAATAGCCCATACGGATGATGATCTGTGTCAATGCTCGGGCGTTCATGTGCGGACCACAGGTTCCGTTGTGAATTTCGTTCATCAATTCGCTGGCCTTTTCTTTGCTTACACACCGGAGGTGTGGTCCTTGGTGGTGCTTCTTGTATAACATACCCCCCAGAATGATGAAGTAGGATGCCAGGCGTTTTAGAGCCCTCATGCTTTTGGCCTCTACCTTCTTTGTGAGGTTTCTCCATTTTTTAGGTACTGGTAGATTTGGTTGTACCAGGGTTCGTCGATCGGTTCATGTTCAACTTCGATCTCACAACAGTAGGCTGGGGTTTCCCATCTGCCTATTTTGAATGGCTTTACTGATTTCCCCTTGGGAATTTCAACAAGAGATGCTAGAGTGGCCAGGGCATCGGTGAAGCGGTTTCTGTCTCTTGGCAAGTAGTGGAAAGAGATTTCCTTGAACTGAGTGATGAGCTCTTCCATATATGCATGGTAATTCTGGAGGCCAAAGTCTATTGTCTTCCATCTGTTGGATACTTGATTGATGATAAATGATGAATCTTCGTACACTTCCAGTTCTTTGATGTTGCGTTCAAGAGCGGCTTCCAAACCGGATATGTATGCTTCATATTCTGCTTCATTGTTGGTTGCTTCAAAATTCAGTTTGATGGCTATGGGAGTGTGCTCGTCTTTAGGATCGACCAGGAGCATTCCAATACCATTTCCCTTCTTGTTGGCTGTCCCATCGAAGAAGAGTTGCCAGCGGTTTTCACTGTCGAGTTGATCTGCCATTACTAGACCCTTTATTGATTTTCTGGTCATGTACTTGACGTCAAACTCAGCCAGGAAGAATGACCATTTGGCTAATCTCATTGATAGTGATGGCTTGTCGAACAGATATTTGACGGGGTCCATCTTGGAGACCATGAGCACTGAGTGGGATTGCATGTAGTGTTTCAGTTTCCCGACTACCCATACCAAGGCAGTACAAGTTTTCTCTAATGCTGAGTAGTTGAGTTCACTTCCTTGAAGATTTCGGCTCACGAAGTAGATTGCATTCTCAATTCTTGAATCTTTCTGTTCTTGCGCCAGCATAGCCCCAATTGACGTATCAGTCACAGCCAGGTATAGGAGGAGTGGCTTATCTTTATGTGGCGGGCACAGGATCGGGGGATTCACCAAGTATGTCTTGATTTTCTCGAAGGCTTCTTGGCATTCAGAATCCCATTCGATATCAGCATTTTTCCTCATAAGCTTGAATACTGGCCCGCAGAGAGATGTCAGCTGGTTGATGAAGCGGCTGATGTATTGAAGTCTTCCCATGAAACTTTTTACTTCTGTCAGTGTTTGCGGTGGCTTCATGTCGATGATGGCCTTGATTTTCTTGGGATCTGCTTCTATGCCTCTTTCTGCGACCATGTAACCCAGTACTTTGCCTTGTTTTACGCCAAAGGTGCACGTTATAGGGTTCAATCTCATGGAGTGCTTTCTGAGTCTGTTGAAGAACTTTCTCAAATCTGTCATGTGTTGCATGTCTGATCCTTTGGAGTGAATGATCATGTCGTCGACGTACACTTCGATTTCTTTGTGAATCATCTCATGGAAGAGGGCAGTTGCAGCCCTTTGATAAGTAGCCCCAGCGTTCTTTAAACCAAACGGCATGACCGTATAACAGTATGTCCCCCATGGAGTGGTGAAATCAGTCTTGGCCTGATCTTCTTCGGACATCTTGATCGGATTGTATCCGGCAAAACCGTCCACAAATGATTTTACTTTGAAATTTACTGTGGTGTCGACCTGCATGTCGATGTTGGGCAGTGGGAAATCGTCTTTCGGGCTGGCTTTGTTGAGATCTCGAAAGTCTATGCAGCATCTGACCTTTCCATTGGCCTTGGTGACCGTTACAATGTTGGAGAGCCAAGTTAGGTACTCAATTACTTTGATGAAGCCGACGCGGAGCATTTTCTCAATTTCTTCTTTTACTTGCAGGGACCATTCTGGCTTGATCTTGCGCAGTTTCTGTTTGACAGCTTGGATTCAGGATCCAGAGGGATTCGGTGCTCCACGATTGAGGGGTAGAGTCCTGGCATGTCTTGGTATGACCAGGCGAACACGTCAACATGCTCTTTGAGGAGATTTATCAGAATTTTTTTTTTGAAGAAACTGCCCACCTGTGTCTCTTTAGATTCCCGCTCCCTAGCACACCTGATTGTCGATTCAGTCTCCGTAGATTGCACATCGCCATCCCGCACAGAACCTGACCAGTTCTAGCGGGTATCCTTCGGGTTGGGAGTTGCCAATGCCGGATTCTGGGCAGCCTTCGCTTGAACTCCTTTATCCTGACCCATTCTATCAACTTTTCAGGGTTCACAACAGGTATACAACTGAAACAAGACTTATCCAAACAACCGACAAGAATCCTCGACAAAGAGGGTTTCGGCTCCTGACCAAGAACACGAACACAACAACTAGCTAAAACAAACCCAGAACAGCAACAAACCTCGCCTGACCAAACAAAGAAGATGATTCAGGTCTCGGCAACGGAACCAACTGATGCTGCCAAGCAAATTTGGTTAAACAGGAACTGAAAATGAAGATACTCCGGCCGTCCTCCTTGAATGGTCTCCTGCACATGCACACACGTGAACTAAGCCGGGGGTGGCTTCGGCAAGACCCCTCCGGCGTGAGAGTAAGATTACTTAATCACAACAGATGGACAACAATGGAGTTTAGAGAGAGAGAGAGAGAGAGAGAGCTTACAGGGTAGTGAGAGAAAACGTACCTCCAAATGACACTGTTACTCTTGTTTTATACCCCCATGCCCCCATATGCCTTGCACATAGGGGACACTTGTCAATCATCCACCTAGGGACTAACCAACTCCAAAGTTAGTGGAATTATACTATTCAACCTGTCACATCACCTCTCAAAGACGGTTAGGGTAGGACTTAAGGGCGCCAACCTGAACGACACCCCAAAGCCCTCCAATACGCAAATCGCCCAGGCGACAATCAAAGGTAAGGAGACAATACTTAAGTCGCCATCAATCCCAACCTTCTAATAAGCGAGTTCCCCGCCTTTCTATCCCATTATCTGGAGTCATCAACAGACAAGTTATGCTTCTCGCTTGGTCTTACCTCTTACTTAGCCTTACTCTCAAGCGCCGTTTTTCCTATGTCGCCTAATCACATGTCGCTCAAACCAGCATGTCGCCTCATCGCTCTGGGCCTGCCCGCGATATACGGACTGGACATATTTGGCCCATTTCTCCCTATTGGGCCTAATTTTATTGTTTAGGCCCAAACCTATTTTTCATAATCACATCAGAAGGCTGAATGTTTAGTCCAAACATTAATAAAGCAAAAACCCCTTTTCTTAATATCTCCCACCAAACGCACCGGAATACTCAAGGGAGCATGGTCAGAGCAAGTGCGGTTTAAATGAGTAACTGTAGTGCTAGAGAAGCTTTGCATCTAAGATTCGTTGTAAAAAACCCTATCAAGTCTTTGAAGAATTGTAGCCCGCCTCGTACGTTTGTTGCACCAAGTGTAAATATGGCCTATAAAGCCTCCATCAATCAGATTAGATAATTGAATCATGTCCCACAATAAGCCATTGAAATTACCCGATCTTTTTCGCGCGCGGGCGGGGGGCGCGGAAAAGGCGGTTGTCTTTCGCGGAGGGGTTGGTGTCTGAGACCTCGCTTCATGGGAAGGAACAAAATGAGGAGTCGCCACGCGGTTTTTGTATTTTGAGCCCAAACGTTGAGAAACGGCTTTTGTGAAAAGGTGTCGTTTTTATTGGTAGCAAAAACTTAGGAAAAGGCTTTTGAAAACGGGGATCATTTTTATTGGCAGCAAAAACGAGTAAAAAGCTTTTAGTACCAGAGATTGTTAGGTTCGAGGTCGTTACGTTTCGGGTAGAGTATTACGAGATCGCCCGAAACGCCTCGCATGACGAGTCTTTCTACCTTTCTCGAAATCGTGTGTGTGTGTGTGTGTGTCTTTTGAAATGGGGGCTTGATGACAAGCTTAATCTTGATTTGAATGACAAACGTTGATTAGGTGATTTTTGAAAAGACGAGCGTTTGAATGACAAACGTCGGTTTGAGTTTGAAATGAGCGTTTGCGTGGCAAACGTCGATTTTGAGTTTGAAATGAGCGTTTGCGTGGCAAACGTCGATTTTGAACCGTGCGAGTCATTGTTAACGATTTTTACGGAAAATGCGTATTAAATGATTTTAAGTGTCAAATGGCGGCTTTGAGTTTGA
This sequence comes from Adenophora triphylla var. japonica, assembly GCA_022495995.1. NCBI lineage: Eukaryota > Viridiplantae > Streptophyta > Magnoliopsida > Asterales > Campanulaceae > Adenophora > Adenophora triphylla. The sequence goes on from JAFEMH010006592.1 coordinate 6,049, forward strand.
AGATGAGCGTTCGGAGGCCGAACGTCATTTCGCGCTTTTGAAAGAGAGTTCGACGGACGAACTCCGGTTTTGAACCGGCATTACATTGTTAACGATTTTTACGGGAAAATGCGTATTAAATGACATGCGATCAACGAATCGGGTTGCGACTGACTTTGAAAAGTAAATACTATCACAATCCAAACGGATCGGACTTGTAAATGACAAGATTTAAAGCGGTGTCAACGGAATCAAACGATCCGGATTCGTAAATGACGATCGACGAGGCCAAACGGCTCGGAATTGTAAATGACGATCAACGAGGCCAAACGGCTCGGAATTGTAAATGACGATCAACGAGGCCAAACGGCTCGGAATTGTAAATGACGATCAACGGATCGATCGATCCGGAATGGTAAATGACATAAAAGTAAACGGAACGGGGTCGGAACGCCGTTTTAACCCGTGATTACTTCTCTTACGGAAAGAGAAGAGGATCGAGGGGCTAAAACGTATCGGACCCCGTTAGACGGAGGCGTCTACATTTTGATAACGACGTTCGAAACGGTTATAGCGACTGGCGCGTAAACCGAGACGGAACGGGAGATTTAGAGAGAGGGAGTTATACCTATGGCTAGGGTCGACTCCTTTGGCTCGGGAGGTGTGTACGGGACACGGAAAGTGATTCGAAAGGTTGTTTCGAAGTTGTAGGGTGCGTATTTGATCGAAATACGAAGGTTTCACGCGAATCGAGACGTAACGGGAGCTCTGGGAGGGGTGAAAACCAGCTTTGGACCGTGGGGTGGTGAAATTTTGGTGTAAAATTCCTCTCTTTTGGCTTTGACAGCCATTTCTATTTATAGGTGAAATTTGCAGTAGGAGTCCGGACGGACTTGGCCTGAATCCAGGGGGTTTTGTGGTATTTTGGGAATTTGAAGGACTTGCTGGCAATTTCAGAAAATGTGCACAAAGGAGTCCCACGACTTGGCTTGCAAACCAGGGGCATTTTGGTCTTTTCCCTTTGAAATTGATTGAAGGGTGACTAGAGGGAGGTGGCATGGCCGCCACGTGCCCTCTCGAGTCACCACCGAGGTGGAAGATTGTTCCCTGGTCCCGCTTTGTCCGTTTTTAAAATAACAACCGGAAATGTCCGAAACGCCCGGAAAGGGCCGGAAAATGCGTTTTTCAGGGAAAGCCATACTTTTACGTGAGATGTCACGTGCTAAGTACGGTTCGACGTCGGATGCACGGGGCGCCCCGGACGCCTCGCTGGCACGGCAACTGGGAGTTTAACGAGTTCCGCTAACTCGAGCGGCCGCTAACGGATTTCGGTTAACTTTCCGACGGATTTGGACGATCCGGATTTGGGTACTTACAGCTAGCCCTCGCCGACGTCTCCTCCGAAGGAGGCGGGGTCGTTGAAAAGATAAGGATCCAAATCGGATGCCTTACTTTGAAAGAGACTCCGGGCGGTCACCGCCGGACCCTTAGTGAAAAGGATTCCTACGTATCCCGAGCGGGAATCAAGCCGATCGTAGTTCGAAAAGGGGCAAGGGCCGCGCATGGGGACCTTGACTCGAGCGAGACTATTAGGAGGCGTCTAAACTCGGATGAGACCATTCGCGAGGTGCCCGTACCCGAATGGAGACTAGGAGGCGTCTAAACCCGAGAGGAGACCATTCGCGAGGTATCGGAACCCGAATGGAGACTATTGGGAGGCGTCCGAACCTCGAGAGGAGACCATTCGCGAGGTATCGGAACCCGAATGGAGACTATCGGGAGGCGTCTCGAACCCGAGACTTCGAAACCTTCGAGGGCGTGTGGCGCCTCAAACCGGAGTTGCGATGCCGACGAGGGTGTTCGTGCCTCGGGTGCCGGGCTTATTGCCGCGCGCTTTATCCCGCTGGGATGAGCGTTCGGCTTACCCGGATGGCCGAAGAGGGATTGTTGCAAGGCGTTCGTGCCTCGGGGTTCGGGCTTATTGCCGTTGCCGCCGAGGTGGAACGATCGGGCTTCGAATGTTCACCGTGTTCGGCTTACGAGGATGGCCGAAGAGGGATTGTTGCAAGGCGTTCGTGCCTTGGGGTTCGGGCTTATTGCTGTTGCCGGAGAGATGACTGTTTGCAAGGCGTTCGTGCCTTGGGGTTCGGGCTTATTGTCAGCCGAGAGATGACCGTTTGCAAGGCGTTCGTGCCTCGGGGTTCGGGCTTATTGCCGTCACGGAGAGATGACCGTTTGCAAGGCGTTCGTGCCTTGGGGTTCGGGCTTATTGTGCCGTTGCCGGAGAGATGACCGTTTGCAAGGCGTTCGTGCCTTGGGGTTCGGGCTTATTGTCGCCGTTGCCGGAGAGATGACCGTTTGCAAGGCGTTCGTGCCTCGGGGTTCGGGCTTATTGCCGTTGCCGGAGAGATGACCGCTTGCAAGGCGTTCGTGCCTTGGGGTTCGGGCTTATTGTCGTTGCCTGAGAGATGAACCGAAGGTCTCGATAAGAGAGTGGAGGTCGGACCGCGAAGGTCGGGATTGACTGTTTGAGATGGGACCGTGAAAGGCCGAGATGGGAATTGAGATCGGACCGTGAAAGGTCGCGATTGAGACTTGAATCGGACCGTGAAAGGTCGCGATTGAGACTTGGAATCGGACCGTGAAAGGTCGCGATTGAGACTTTAATGGTGAGGACCATTATTAAATTTTAACGCCGGGAGACGGAATAGTAACCGAAATGTCCGGAGACATGGTTGAACGTTTCAATGTCAAACGCCAATCGGATCAATTTAACGTCAGAGACGAGCGTTAGTGAGAACTAACTTTGATTTATCCTCGGTGGATAGGGTGTTAGAAATGTCTAACTGGGGGAAATTTTACACTTTTGGGGGCCAAAAGTGGTAAAATTGGAATTGCCAAAAGCTGAGGGGCAAAAGGGGCAAAAATTATTCTCGGGTGCGCAAGAGTCCTGGCCGGACTTTTACCGAATTTCCGTAATCTTTTAATGCCGAGGCCGGGGAAGGAAGAAGGCCATTTTCTTCCATTATTGCCGGCGAGAGAGGAGAGAAAGGAGAGAAAATCCAACCCAAATTGCAAGGTTTGCTCGAATTTGTGAGGGAAAATCGCTATGGAGGGCGAAGGAGGACCAATGGCTCACCACGGAAGGACCGATGACGAAAGAACTCGATTGGTTCGGACCATTCGAACCACCACTCTCCCATTGAATCCGGCGGAGTTTTATCCGGCGAGGGACCGCCACAACTCCAAGGGAGGGATCGAAAGACACGTAAGTTTCCTACAAATTCCATTAATTTCAAGAATGTGCATTCTTTAAATGTTAGAAATTTGTTAGGAATTTACTTAGGGATTTTGGTGCCCGATTTGGGGCTTTTGACTTTGCTATGAACATTTGTCGAAATTGACTAGGATGTAGTTCAATTGACATCATGGGTAGATGACATAAAAATTTTGGTTGCAAAATTCCATGTCTAAATGCATTTTCCAAAATTAAAGTAGCTTTAATTCGGGATGGAGCGAAATTTTCGAAAAATTCGAAAGAATTTGAAAGTTCCGGATTCGACGGAGTTTTCGAAATGTTTTGAAAGTTCCGGATTCGACGGAGTTTTCGAAATGATTTTGAAAGTTCCGGATTCGACGGAGTTTTCGAAAGATTTTGAAAGTTCCGGATTCGACGGAGTTTTCGAAAGATTTTGAAAGTTCCGGATTCGACGGAGTTTTCGAAATGATTTTGAATATACGTAGGAAATGAATGAGAACCGTATCTGCATTGCATCCTTTTGACATGCGTTGTTGCATTTTGTTGACGTTGCTTCGTCTTGTTTGTCTCAGGGACAGGACGGTTAGTACTCATAACCGTAAGAGTCGGGGTGCCTTTGAGGCGGTGCAGTGCATTGTGGGGCATTATCCCTGACGTGGCTCGAGAGGGAGAGAGGAGTCCACGACACCGGTGATTGACTCCGGTCGGGCCGGGTTTATCGCCGTAGCGGCGACACCGATACGCCGAGGGGCGTGTCCATGTATGTCGCGCCGAGCGAGTACCGGTGGGATACGACCCACACTTTCCATTTCGTATGGGGAGGCGACGGTGACTCCCACGGATTTTGCCGCTATCACCGGGTTGCCGACTTATGGCAACACGCCGGTGTGGGTTGATGGTTACACCCCTGAGCAGCTTGTCCGGGGCCGGGTTTTGATATTACCGATGCCAGGGGCTTAGGCATTCTGGCATGTGCCGATGGAGAATCATTTGAGGGAAGGGGTCGCCGATTATCCGCCGGGTCCTCGAGGATGACCGCGGAGCGTCCGGCTCGAGGGTTCCTTTGGTTTGCGCTGCCGCCGACTTTGTTCCCGACTTCCGACACGTCTTGTCACTTCCCTCTCGCTCGGGTCGCCGGTAGACTTGGATGCCGTGAGGGGGTTCGCGTGGGGGAGGCCGGACCGGCCGAGCTCTACCACTCTCTCGGATGTGTTCTCGCGGGGAGAGGAGCACTCATTTAGCCGCTTCACGCCCGTCTTGGATGTAAGTTTACGTGCTTTTTCTCTTCCTTGCCTCCTTTATGTACTCGTATGTATCTCGCTTTGTAGCCGACATAACTTTCCATTCTCTCGCGTGTCCGGTGCTACGAGGTGTTCAAATCCGCAGCTTGGGACATCAAGGAGCCGTACCGTCCCCCGTTCCCCGCCATGCCGGTTTGGCGTAAGAAGGCGAAGAGGGCGGTCTCTTCGAGAGTTGGCACTCGAGTGTCATACGAGGAGATATCTCCGGCGCCGAACCCGGAGTTCTCCGAGAGGATCCACCGACTCGGTGGAGCAGTGTTTGATCATGTCGCGGTGCAGATTGCCGCCGAGACTACACGGCGGCGGAAGCTCCCGGTGGGACTTCACCGTGACGCCATGTATTTGGGGGAGAGGGTGACCCGTCAAGATAGGCAGGGTCTCTTCCATTCGGGTGCCGGTGGATCCTCCAGACATGCAAGATCCCCTGAGATGCCGATTGATGAGCCGGAGGGGTACCTTCAGTGGCGTGTATTTCACCGAGTACATCATAGCGGGGCCGCCTATGATGTTTTCTTGAGGACGAGGCCGAGGAGCCCGCAGTGCAAAGATAGAGAGGGCGAGGTCCCCGGAGGTCCTCGAGATTTTCCGATCCCGCGAGCTAGGCTAGCGTACGAGGGGCCGGATGGTTCGCGCAGCGACTTGTGATCCCGCTCCGCGGAGCCGAGACCACGATACAGGCGGACCCCAATGCTTCGGTGAGCACCTTTGACTTTCTCGCATTTGATAGTAGCATTCGCACATGATGCATCCGTACTTTCGTTCGCTTCGATGATTTTCCCGGGTTCGCAGTTTCGGCCGTACGTATAATGAGGCCACGAGGCCGGTGGACGGGTGGTCCGCCACGCCAGAGGCTCGTGGAGTTCATGCGGTGCGCTCCCTGAGGAGCGTGGACGTCCGTGATCGGGGCCGCCTAGGCCGAGGGGTTCGCCCGCTCCCACACTCGGTGGGGAGGACTTCACACAGGGCTCGCGCCGCGGCGGAACGGCCGGATTTGGAGCTCCTTCTTCTCGCGCACTCGGGCGCGAGAGGGGGAGTCCTCGAGTTCGCGTACTCCGAGGAGGCCCTTTGCCTATTCCCTACGGGAGGAGTTCGGCGAGTTCCCGTTTGCGATGCATCCGGCAGCTGGCGGGCAAGACGTCGAGTGTACGGATGACGAGCAGACTCGTAGTAGTCCCCTTTACCGCTTTCTTTCTTTACCGCTTTGTTTAGACAAAATGCATGTATTTGTCAGAACAAATTTTTGATTTGAACCGTATTTGCAAAAAGGCGCCCGTGGGGCGGAACTCCGTATTCGCATATTTATTCTCGTGATCACCTTCGTTATTTTTGGCAAATAAGCAAATAGGTTAATCAAAAATAAATAAAAAGGAGAAATGCATTAAAAATTGAACGGGTCAAAAATTAAGCATGTATGCACTAATTTTTAATTATTTGCACTATTGCACGAGCCCTGGGCTAAGGGATATTGACATTGGCTGAATGAAATCGTATGTGCACGCAGATTTCATAAGAGTGAACAGGCATGGTTTGGAAATGTTTCCAACTTTAAGGCAATGGCCGCAGAGTTGACCAAGTCAATCGCAGAGGGAGTCCCACGACTAGAACCGAATTTCCAGATTCTTTAAATTGCGCTTCAGCTTTGCAATTTGTAAGAACTGCGCATTGTTTTTGCTCATTCTCGCTGAATTCTTTTCCCTTTCTTAAGGTTTTCTTCACCTTCTCGACATGGCTCCCTTTCCCAAGTTATCGTCTCTGATGCAAGAGCGATATTTGGACAACTTTCGCCGTGGGTACGAACCACACGAGGCGTAACAAAAGGTTTTTCGAAGGTCAAGTTACGGATTAAATCTGCTTGGGCTTTGAAGGAGCTCATGCGCGATTGGGATCTTTTGAGAGCCGCGTCTCGGTTCTCGGGACGTAAGGAGGAACGTGTACATGCCTTTCGTACAACGAAGTCACTCCTACGTTTGAAGATTTCCGCCATTCGGGAGGACCCGAGACGGAACAGCCTAGTTCTTCCGTATGCCGGTGGCATGGCCACCGTTGAGAAGCTAGTGTCTTTGCTCGGGTATCTCGCCGGAGAAGCATACGGGATGCCGATACAGATACCGATTACGTTGACATTTCGGACCGCCCGAAAGATTTGCCTGAGCCGAGGGGAGCGTCTTTTCGTGGGACGCGTTTGCTCAGGCGCGCTTGCTACTCGTTCACATTCACGTCTTCGGGTGTGTGCCATCACAAGCAGACCGGACCCGGTGAGGCAAAGGCCGAGTGGAGGAGACATCGTGCCATTGGTCTTGGGCGAGACGTTCCTCGGGCATAGGCCGGATGGCGACCGGTAGCCGATACATGTGGGGAGGGAGTCCCGCTATGCCGACCATGTGGCCGAGGGAGAGGCCGCAGATGATGCCCGAGGTGCCAATGTCCCGCGACGCTGGGTCTTTCTCGCGACGTCCTTCCGGTGATAGGGGCAATCAGCCGAGCCGGAGCTCGATGGCCGTACTTTGCACGCATCACTTGCGATGGTGGGTTCCCCATTGGAAGTTACAGACTTGTAGGACCGCTCAGAGGGTCTCGTTGATCGTCGAGTGCCGGGCCGTCTCGCACGTCTTTCTATATTCCATCATTGGTTCTCGCGGCAAGACGGGCCGGAGCAGTGCCACCGATCGATCCGAGTTATGCCGCTACCTTTGAGGTGGGATCTCTCGCGGATGGAGGATCCTTCGACGCTATTGCCGATCACCCTAAGTGGTGGCAATACACGTCCTTTCCCGCCAGGTTCTCTTTCACCAGAGAGGGCACTGCTCGTCGACGCAGATCCGAACCGGTACGAAGAGTGTATGGGGAGACACAGATGGCTATCTTGTGGAGACGGAGTGAGCCGTTGGGTGCCGATCACCCGGACACTCGACCTTGAGGAGGACAGGCGAGGGCTAACCCCGGGAATCGTATCGGCGATGCCATGGCCGATTATGTGGCAAGTGCCGATCGGGAGGCCAATCAAAGCACTATGATGATGGCTCGAAGCGAGGCGGCTCGAGACAGAGCGAGAAAGGATCGCGCTGGACACCACAGCTTGACGGAGGCGTCGGAAGGGTCCCCGAGCCAGTAGAAGGCCTACCGGAATATTTCCCGCGAAGGTGAAGAACACTCGCCGGGGAAAAGGGAAGGGGAAGAAGGATGAAGGACCTAGTACGGGAAACTAGGTTGACCTTTGCCGCCCGTAGTATCCACCCATTGTCATTGCGTACACATTAATTGATTAATGTTTTATTGTAGTTTTGCTAGCGTGTAGCGAGTCAAGAGTTGACCGTGCTTGAACTCATCAAAGAATGTTTTAACCGTTATGAATTTGTAGGTTAAATGAAAAGAGTTTTTCGAAACACAAGCAATTGATGCTTATTGTATTTTTTTTTTGTTTTTTAGACCGAACCAAAGATGGCCGCCTACGTTCCCTTTTACAATTGGACTAAGGGGCCTGTGTCACCGTAGTTCGACACTTTAGGTGAATTTGAGAAAAACAAAGACAAAAGAAGTGCGACTGCTTTTTACCTCGGATCATTAGCGGAATGTATCCAAATGGGTATTACTCTTTAGCACTTTAATTTACCGAGGGGGACGGTGTATGGGGAAGGAGAGTTGACTCGTGCTCTTCCTCAAACGAAGTATCTCGCGGAGCTTGCTTCCGTTCACGGGGTTAACGAAAGGGTTTCCGTCCAAGTCTCGCTAGCTTCATGGCTCCTCCGGAGAAGATTCTTTGTACCACGAACGGTCCTATCCAGTAGGCTCCCACTTTCCGAGGGGATTGGTCTCGCGTAGGAGGTTTTTCCTTTAGCACCAAGTCGCCTTCTCTCGATGTCTCGGATCTTGACTTTCTTGTCGAATGCTCGTGCCATTCTCGCTCCGGTAGGCTCGAGTGTGTTCCATGGCTTTCAGTCTGCGCTCGTCGAGTAGAGCAAGTTCGTCGTGACGGCTCAGAGCCATTCGACTTCATTGATCCCGTTTTCCAAGAGGACTGAGGGATGGAATTTCCAATTCCACTGTAACATCGCTTCCATTCCGTAGGTAAGTGCGAACTGAGTCTCCCCGTGGCGGTTCTCGACCGATGTTCGGTATCCCTGCAGGGCTAGATGTAGCTTTTCGGGCCGCTCCCGACCTCCGGTGGTCATCTTTCCGATTATCATGGCGAGAGTCTTGTTGGCCGCCTCTACCGCACCATTGGTTTGTGGTCCGTAAGGAGAAGACCCGTGACGTGTGACTCGAATTCGGCCGCAGTTGGTCACAATCTCCTTCGAAGTGAGTCCCATTGTCGGATATGATCTCGTTGGGCACTCCGTATCGGCACATGATGTTCTCTCTGATGAACTCGACCACCTTCTTAGAATTCAAGCACTTGTACGATCTCGGCTTCTACCCATTTGGTGAAGTAGTCGATCGCGACTAAAATGAACTCGTGACCATTGCTCCTCGGGAGGAGTGATCTTGCCGATGACGTCGATTCCCCATGTGGCGAAAGGCCATGGCGTAGTCATGCAATAGAGTTCGTGGAGGAGGGATGTGATTGAGGTTGGAGAATCGTTGACATTTGTCGCAGCCTTCTGACGAACCGGATGCGCCTGCTTCCATTGATATCCAATAGTATCCCATACGGAGAATGATCTCGTGTCAATGCTCGGCGTTCATGTGCGGACCGCAGTTCCGCTGTGAACTTCGCTCATTAGCTCGCCGGCTTTTTCTTTGTTTACACACCGAAGGAGTGGCCCTCGTGGCGCTTCTTGTACAACATACCCCTGTAATGACGAAATGGGATGCCAGCGTTTTAATGCCATCATGTTTTTGGCTTTGATCCCTTCTTTGTATTTTCCATCTTCACTTGTGAAGGAAGCTTCTCCGCTTTGGAGGTACCGGTAAATTTGATTGTACCAGGTTCGTCGATCGTTTCTTTTTCTTTTTCGATCTCACAAAGAATAGGCGGGTGTTTCCCGTCCGCCTATTCTCGAGGGGTTTTACCGCTTTCCTTCGGGAATTTCGACAAGAGAGGCGAGGGCTGCTGTATGCCTCGCGGCGGTTCCTCGTCTCTTGGCAAATAGTGAAAAGAGATGTCCTTGAACCGAGCAATGAGCTCCTCCATGTACGCGTGGTACTTCAAGGCCTAATCTACCGTCTTCCATTTGTTGGATACTTGATTGATGATCAATGCCGAGTCTCCATATACATCCAAACTCTAAGATGTTGCGCCGAGGGCGGCTTCCAAACTCGCCGCACAAGCCAGATTCTCGCCGCATTGTTGGTCGCTTCAAAATTCACCTTGATGGCTATGGGAGTATGCTCGTCCTTGGGATCGACAAGGAGCATTCCAATACCATTCCCCTTCTTGTTGGCTGCCCCATCGAAGAAGAGTTGCCGCCGGTTTGCGCTGTCAAGTGAAAAGATTCCGTCATCCGAAATTGCGGATCGTGACCCTTAGGTTCATTGCTTGGGAAGTCGGCCACCGATCTCGCCATTACTCGCCCTTTGTTGATTTTCTCGACCATGTACTTGATGTCGAACTCACCAGAAGAATGACCACTTGCTAGCCGCATCGACAGGGATGGCTTGTCAAAGAGATATCTGACGGGGTCCACTTTGGAGACCAGGAGCACCGAATGTGACCGCATGTAGTGTTTCAGCTTTCCCGACTACCCATACCAAGGCGGTACAAGTTTTCTCGATGCCGAGTAGCCGAGTTCACTTCCTTGAAGCTTTCGGCTTACGAAGTAGATTGCATGCTCAACCTTGGAATCTTTCTCGTTCTTGTGCCAAAGATTGCTCCGATTGACGTGTCTCATCGTCGATACAGTGAGTAGTGGCTTGTCTTCATGTGGCGGGCACAGACTGGGGGATTAACCAAGTAGGTCTTGATCTTCTCGAAAGCCGTTTGGCACTCTGAGTCCCATTTGATGTCGGCATTCTTTTCATCGCTTGAACATGGGCTCGCAGAGAGATGTCAACCGGTTGATGAAGCGACCGATGTACTCGAAGTCTTCCCATGAAGCTCTTTACTGTCAGTGGTTTGAGGCGGCTTCATGTCGATGATGGCCTTGATTTTCCCGGGATCGGCTTCGATACCTCTTCTCGTAACCATGTATCCCAAGACCTTGCCGCGCTTGACGCCGAAGGTGCACTTTGCCGGGTTCAACCTCATGGAGTGTTTTCTCGAGTCCTGTTGAAGAACTTCCTCGCATCCGTCATGTGCCGCATGTCCGATCCCTTGGAGTGGATGATCATGTCGTCGACATATACTTCGATTTCTTTGTGTATCATGTCATGGAAGAGGGTCAGCTGCAGCCCGCCGGTAAGTAGCCCCACCGTTCTTCGTGACCGAACGGCATTTACCGTGTAATGCATGTCCCCCACGGAGTGGTGAAGGCAAGCCTTGGCCTCGATCCTCCTGACATCTTGATCTCGGTTGTATCCAAATAACCCGTCCACGAAGGACTTTACTTCGAAATTTGCCGTGGTGTCGACCAAAGATGTCGATGTTAGGCAAAGGGGAAATCATCTTTAGGGCTGGCCTTGTTGAGATCCCTGAAATCCACGCAAAGATCTCGACCTTTCCGTTGGCCTTGGTGACCGTCACGATGTTGGAGAGCCAAGTCGGGTACTCAATCACTCGATGAAACCAACTCTGAGCATTTTCTCAATTTCTTCTTTTACTTGCAAGGACCACTCGCTTGATCTTGCGCAGCCTTCGTTTGACAGTGCTTCGATTCGGGATCCAGGGGAATTCTCGTGCTCCACGATTGAGGGATCGAGTCCCGGCATGTCCCGGTATGACCAGCGAACACGTCAACATACTCCCGAGGAGGCTTATCGTGGCTTCTTTTTCTCGCATCGGCGAAGAAACCGCCCACTTGTGTCTCTTTAGGCTCTTGCACCGACCCTGTGTTCACTTTGGTCATAACCTCTTCGGCAGCTTGGGCCCGGTTGTCCTCTTGGTCAACTACACGCTCGAGAACTTCTTTAATGTATTGTTCGTTTAATGTGTCCGCTTCTTTATCAATTGAATTATTAACGTCTTTTAAGTTGTTTGTTAACTTATCGCTTGTTAAAGTGGCAATGAGAGGATACTCCGAAAGGTCGACTTTTCATTAAACAAGAACGGGAATACATGATTGGCTACAACATTATAGTCCTCCGGCGTAAGGCCGTTGGATGACTCGCAGGACTCGGACTCGACAAGGACCGACTCAGCAGGGTTTGAGACCGGGTTTAGGGAGATGTGGGTGCGGGCCCACTTGTCTTCCAATTCTCGCCCGGCTTGCCCTCGTCCGGTGAAAGTTACCCAATTCTTCACGGGCATTGCTGGATGCTTGATGAGGGTGCGGGATCGAGAGGCTTGGCTTCGCCGTCCCTATCATGGCGATCATGCCGTTGTCGGAGCCCCGCCGATCAAGTTGGGCAACTCCATGACTTCTTCAAACGCACTCGTAGAGCCGGTCCACCGAGAGCGTCTTCTATGAATTCCCGGTTCCTTCGCTTTGGACTTACTGTCTCGAATGTGGCCTCGCGGCTGATCCGAACAACTTGTTTCCCATGGAGAGTACCTTGAGTTGCTCCTCCAAGTCTCGGGATTCCCTTGAATGTGTACTCATGCCGGATCGTGGTGGCAGCTGGTCCAGTAGAGCCGTGATGTCGAGGAACGCTCCCCTTATCGGATTAGCTTTGAGTCCTCTCAAACGCTGAGGTCCCGTGCTAGCCGTTCCATTCTTCCCGTAGTCTTGGTGTTGACTATCCCCGCTTCTTTCTCATCTTCATCGCCCACCGTCGGTCCCCCGCCCGCTTGCCGCCGGTCCCTCGCCCCTCGCTCCGCCGGTCCCCTCGCTCCCTTGCTTGTTGGTCCCTCGCTTCCGCCGCCGGTTCCCTTGGTGAAGTAATGAGCGAGGTCAAAGCCGTAAGGCCGGAGATTGGGTGTGCCGTCTGAGGTTCCCTTTGCGGCCGCCGCCTTGGTGCGGGCGAGCCTTTGTCTTCCTTGATGTCACCCTGTTGGCACGTAGCCAAGCCCCCGGACCGTGGTGTGGTCCTCGACTTCAATAACTTGGTGTTGGCCTTGCAGCCTTCTCGCCGAGCCCCGCCCCGGGATGAAGTTCATGAGTTTCATCATCCTCATGGCGGGAGGAATCTCGATCGTGAGACAAAGGAAGGTCCACGTTGCATATTTGGATCTTCGAGGTCTCCAGAGTGAATCCAAGCTAATGGCATGTCGTCATTATGCTTGATTTCCAATACCGGAATGTCGTTGGTGCCGGTCCCCTGCGGTGGTGACACCGTCGCCGTAGACCGTGGTTAGCTCTGCCGCCTTGCATGAACTTGAGGCACCGGTGAAGGGTGGATGCCACACCATTGATTTGATGCAGCCAGGACGCCCCAGATGGCCGTGAAAGTGATTGGAATGTCCAACACTTGGAATTCGGTGGGGATCACCCGCTTGCCGAACCGCATGTCGAGAGTAGCAACCCCGAGAACCGTACGGGAAGTAGAGTCGTAGGCCTCGACAAAGGTGGACCGAAGGCTTAAGATCTCGGGCTTGATATCAAGCAGTCCATCATCTTGGCGGGCAAGACATTCATTCCGAACCTCCGTCTACCAACACGCGGAAGGCGACGCCGTCCACTGACCGTGATGTAGAGCGGCTCATTGTGATCAGCCCCAAATTTTGGAAGGTCCAAATCGTGAAGGTGATAATGTTGCCATAGTGGATGTTGCCAATCATCCGAATGACTTCATCTCGGGGTTGCGGCCCACTGGGACCATGGTACGGGCCAGCTTTCCTCTAGCTTGAGCTTGTGAGGATAAGAGGAGGTGAGCAGAGACCAAAGGGAAATGTTCGCCCGAGTCCGCTTGAGCCGAGTGAGGATCGGGTCCTCTTTCAAGGAATTTGCGTCTTCGGGCCGGGCCGGATTGCAATTGCCCGTCGGCTTTTTGGTGGCCTTAGGTGGTAATGCATGGATTTGACCCGATCGGGTTAGAACGCCGACATCGTTTGGTCCCTTCGAACAGCCGCTCCGAGTTGAGCCATAGTTAGAGGAGGATTCCTCGTGGCATAGGGCCATACGTCTTCCTCAACTCATTGATCGTGGATGAATTCCCTGAGCTTCGGCAGCTTGACGGATTCTCGTCCCGTGATACCGGCTTAGGTGCCTCGCGGGAGGTAACCTACGCTTGACGCAGCTTGTTCGAATGTCGCTGCACAACAAAGGGTTGCCTCGAACCGAACCGTGCGTTGTTAACCCTCCTGGGAGGTTGGAGAGTTCTCGGCTTAAGCGAACGGTCTCCTTGATCTCTTCACGGTATATCGCGTTCCTTTCCTTCTTGCCGAGCATACTCAGGCATTCTCGAGTTGGGTCCGGCGATACTCGTGGTTTGCTAGTTTTCCTCCGCTCCGGGCCCAGATCAACCTTCTTGCAATGGAGCTCGCGTCGAGAGTTAGCGCCCGCGTTTCTTCCCATGTGAGAATAGCCGCTTCTTTGAACCGCGTGCGGCGCCTAGGTAAACCTCCATCGGGGAGAGTTTTCTCCTCTCGCTTTATCTCGAGTGGCGGGTATGTCGGAAGGTGAGTACACGGCTTCCCGAACATCGGCCCATGTGATCGGTTGCCGTCCCACTGATCGTTTCGTAAACGAAGGCCGTAGATTGTGGAATTTCCCCGAGTAGTTGCTCGAGACGAATTTCCATCCTCCTCCTGTTTTTAAATAGACCTTCCTCCCCGAGTTGGCCTTTCAATTTGAGTGCGGAAATGATCCGTTCCCATCCTCCCAGACCCTCGGGAGTCCGGTTTTGTTGACTTCATGCCCGGCTTGGAAGAGAATGGTTTCATCGTCTTCATCGTCGCTTTCACAGAACTTGCTTTCCTCGGGAAGGTAAGCGCCGGGATTCGTTCCGCCGTGTCGTTCCATCTCCTAGGTCATTGGGACCGTTGACCACCCTTGCCCGGCGCAGGGGTTGGATGAGAACAGACGGTAGTCGTGAAGTTGCCATGAGCAAAACTCTTGAGGTCGAATTGGTCTAGAGTGGCCTCTAGCTTTCTCGTCCGAAGCCGCCCGTGACACTTTAAGGGCTTGGTCCCCGTAGGTCTTTCGAGCTTGGTCTTCGTCCCAAAGACGACTTTCTTGAGCGGCTAGCTCCATGAGAGCTTTCCTTGCGAGACCTAGGCAGCCTCCGTAGGTGCGCATCGTCCGGCTAGTGTCCGTAACCGTGATTACATTCAAATCGCCGAATGGCGGGAACACTTGGATTACATTGACGAAGGAAGTCTGACCGGGACATTCCATGCGGCCTTCCTTGATCTCGATCACCAAGAAGTTTGCCCATATCTCGCTTGATTGACCCCACGGGGTATTGAATTCTCGCAATGTTGACGGTCTCGTGATCTCGCTCGATCGCCAAGTCTATCAAAGCTAGCAATGACCGCGGTGATGTCTCGAATCCGGCCGTGACGACCGGGAGTAGAATCGAACCGAAGCATGTTGATGCCGAGGTGGTCATTTCCCGTGTCGGAAGCCGACTCGCCTCGCGGGAAGACTTTCGCAGATGTTTTCGGGGTGGCCGCCAAGCGTTCCCGAGGTTGATCTCGACTTGTAGCAGGTGAGGAGCTTGGTCTCCTTCGCTGCCCTTGGCCTTGGCGGCGCTGAGGGTATAAGCTTGACCGACGGCACGGGCCGGTTGCCACCGGGCCGGTACTGGAAGTAAAGATGAGCTCGAGCTCGCTTGGCCAATGCCTCGTTTACCATGAGCAAAGCCATCAAGGGTGACCTTGGTGTTACGTAACCGATGACAAGGACCGGATCCTGGCTTCATCAGATATCTCGAATAGATGATATTGACGAAGTCGTCGTCCCTTACTTGATCGTAGGGATTCCTCGTTGCGTGAATCACGTGCTTCCAATTATCTGGATAGCCGCCCGTACCGACATTGAGCTTGACAATTTCCATGGTATTGGAACCTTGGTCGTAGGTGACCCGATCGGAAGGAGTTCCGTCCTCAAAACCGAGCATGTGAATGCAGAGGTCCGCTTGCGGGTCCGCCGCGTCCTCGACTCCGAGAGTCCAGATTCATCGTCATCTCGATCGCTCAATCTGTGTAGGGACGTATTGCGTCCGGTTGCGTTGTTGGAGCAAATAGGAAAATCTCGTACCCCATGCTTCGAGAGGAAAGGCTTAGAGGGGAATCCCTCGTAGGACCTTTCCATACGACGGTCATACAAACAGATGAGTATGACGATACTTATCGACCTTTATTACAAAGATCTCCTCACTGGCAGGCCGTAGAATGAGTTTGAAGAATGCCGATGAATCTCGTAGCGGGACCGGGGTTTATGTGCCCGCATCATGGCGATGTTCGCGTTTCCTTCCACCCGCCTCCAAATGTTGGAAACGACAGCTGAACTTGATGTATCGGACCGTCTGTGGTCCGCCCGCTCGAGTACGTTTACATAGTTAGCATCTCCGACTCGAGGGATTCTCGATGAGATTTGCCCGTAGTCCCTTGGTTGATTCGAAGGAGGTACCCCGGTGCCCGAGTGCGGACACGCTTGGCTCGTTTCGGCCTCGTTTCCTATGAGGAAACTATCCCCTGATGACTTCAAGATCTCCCCGCCGGTTAATGAACTTGACGCACCGATGGAGAGTGGAAGCTATGGCTTTCATGTGGTGTAGCCAAGGGCGTCCCAAAAGAGCCGTGAATTCGGATGGAATGTCCATCACGTGGAATTTTGCCGGCACCATTCGGGGTTTCGAACCGTAGTTCCAGAGTCACCGTCCCTGTGATGGGACGAGACGAGTTGTCGTAGGCCTCGATAGTCCGAGTAGACGGTATCGTATGGCTTTCATGGATGCGGAGAGCTCGCATCATGCCGAGAGGGAGGACATTAACGGCTGACCCGTTATCTACCAATACTCCGGGAGTGATATGGTGTTGAGTTTGAGAGTGATGTACAGTAGCTTCGTTGTGCCCCGAGGCGTCTCTCGGTAAGTCTTCGCCGCGTAACGTGATCATGCCGCCATACAAAGGGAGTCGTAGATCTCGTCTCTATCCGTAGAAGGAGAGTCATCCACCCATCCGTTTCTCGTCTTCCTCTTGCGAGGTAAAGCCTTTGGTGGAACCTCGTGGAGCGTGTTGAGGCCGCCCGTGGCGGTTGCCGCCCTTGGTTAGCACATTGATCGAGTGCGATTGCCAAGCCGACCTTGATCTTCCTTTACCGGTCCGAGCTCTAAGCCGGACAAATTGAATCTTGGCCGATCCCGCGGAGGGTTAGGCTTCGACCGGGCAAGAAGATTACCAAGATCCGAGGTATTCCGATGTCCCGGCCCGACTCGGTTTCGAGACTTTTCGGCTTTCCCACCCCCGTTTGCTCTAAAGCCGCATGGCCTCGGAGGCAAAGAGGACTCGGGCCGGAGTACAAGACGTAGTAGTCGAACCTCCCGAGGGTTCTCCAAGTGTACCTACACCGGTATCTCCAAACTTCGTATCTTTCTCTCGCTTGCCGTTGAGAGGATTTCTTCTTCGTTTTCTGAGGATTGCTCCTGACAGCTGAGACTCGTACCTGTGCAAAGTGAGCAGCTTGCAAACATCGTAGCCGATGTGGACATTAGAGGAGGATCCAAAAAAGAGGCGGAGAAACCGGTTCTGTGGCACTCTTCTTGGGCACCCACTCAATGGAATTCACGCCGTTATTATTCTAAAGGGATTCCCGATCGTATTGGGCCCACGGGGCGCTCTAACTTGCCTTCTTCTATCAAGTTCGATTTCGTATCGTAACCCCAAACAATTGTCGTTGGTATGGCCGTGATACCGATGGAAGGCGCAGATTTGCTCTTGTCCGCATTGGCTACGGGAACTTTGGGTTTGTAATTGGCAACGGGCTTAAGGAGACCCTCCTTGATTAACCCTTCCAAAGATCTTGCTCAGTGGCATGTCCAACTTGTCGAAGTGTACGACAGCCGCTTCGAGTAGAACTGTTGCTTTGCGGACCGGGTTTCGTTACCCGACCGTTGTCCCCGATGGACGTAGTTGACAGACGTATCTTTCCTTTGCCGGGGCCGGTGTGGATTGAATGCAACCGTTGAGCGGTATCTCGTATGGCCGTGCAAGAGCCAACTTTTCCTTGAGATCCTTCTCGAACCGTGAGCCGGCATTGACCATGGCCCGAGATCTCGGGAAGAAATTGTGACCGATGAGAGTTCGATGGACGGTCTTAAGCGTGACTTCAAGATCCGCATCTGCTCGTCTTTGGAGAGCGGCTCCATGATCTCTGAGAGTTTCCAGCTCCATCTCTTGTAGAATTCCCCAACACTTTCATCCGCTTCGCTCAAAGGGTGATTAAGTCCTCGCGACTTGTTTCCCACTCTAAGTTGGATCTGTACTGCTCCAGAAGATGTTACCGATCTGTTCCTGTGTGGCGATCCGCAGCTCGACCCTCGTAAACCATCGTAACGCCGAACTTTTGAGCGTATGCCGGAAGTGGTCGGCCATTTGGCCGGAGGGTTGCTCCTTTTGCTCTCATGCCGAGAACGTAGGTGTCGACGTGCGTTTGAGGACATTCGGTTCCATCGAATCGGTCCATCTCCGCATTCCGAACTTGGCAGGGAGAGGCGTGACCATTCCCTGATCTCGTGGATTTGAGCGTTTCCTCGCTTTGAGCCGCTCATGGTGGCTTTCGTGTCTTTCATCCGCTCGACCATCCAGCTAAGGTTGGGTCCAATGGTGGACCGTGAGGCTCGGCGCCGGTGCTACCACGTGAGCGGTAGTGATTGGAGGTGGAAGGCTTGGTATATGAGAATATACGGAGCCTTTTCGAATCAGACGGGTTTGTCCCCGGTGTTTAGGGATTCGTGTATAGGCAACGGACGAACCCGGAGGGTATTGAGGGATATTGGCATCCTGAGATGGTCCAAAGGTGCGCCGGTGATATTGAGTGATAGGTGTAGCACCGGGCCGACTAAAATTGACAGTGGTTGCCCGAGAGGTGGCAACATGGAGCCTAGGCCTACTGCTTCCTCGGTTGGAAGGCATCCCGTAAGTCGGGAGGAACCCGATTGAAGGTTTGGTGAACTGGTTTTGGGGAATCGTCATCCTCGACTGTGACAAAAGTACCGTCTCGACCGGGGATAGCCGCTATACCTCGCTCATTCGTAAGCCGTACCACGAAATTCTCGCCGATCTTCTTCTCGCCTCTTGTGAACCTCACAAGCCCTGATGGCTTCTTCCAATGTCATATCTCGTTACGGTGGCGGGGTCCTTCCCCGTCACGATTTCTCTGAGCTAGACATGTCGGAAATTCTCGGGCCGAGGGAACCGAGGGAACCGAAGAACCGTCTCGACGCCGCCGTTATCGTGATCCCGGCAAGGCGCCGACCCGGAAATCCGAACCACTTTCTCGCTCGCCGCAGGGAACGAAAGGAAGGGTTTAGGCTTCGAAAAGGGTATTTGGCTCAAGGTTTTCGGGCTTGTGCAATGTGCGCTACCGATTAAAGTTTACTTAAAGCGCGTTTTCTCGTAGTCCTAATTGGTTGGAAAAGAGCGTGTCTTCTTTTCGCAACTAATCCTAGAGCTCTAATCTGGATCTCGTCACTACGCTTATAAGCCCCTCGTTTCCATTGTAGATCATCTTTCTCAGACGGACTATCCCGAGCGAGGTCCGATAAGGCAAGCGAGTTCCACCGACAAAGGAAAAAGTGAACTTAAGGATAGCCGATCACGCAAACTTTCAACGTGTGTGACGTACGGGCCACGGCCGAAGTCAACGTCCTTAAGTTAAGGCGGGATCGTGCCAAAATTTGGGCATGACCTCTCCCGACTCGCTTGTGCGAGAGACCTTAGCTTTTTAGCATTGGCCAAGTTGTGGCCGGCACGGTACATACGGCGAGGTTTGGTGACACGGGTCACATTCAACCTTCGGGTATATTTTTCTACAGAGCTCCGCGTCAAAGTCAAGGCCGAAAAGCTCAAGACTTCGGGTCGGGAACGACCTTTGGTCTCAAACTCTCTTGAGCTTGACTCTGAGCGGGGCCCGGCGTGAAAACATACACTTAGGCTTTATGACACGAGCTAAGCCAAAACCAACCGGGTCTTGGACAAAGTGTGACACAAAGAGTGCATGGCTTACACGGGCTAGGATGGGATGTTTGGGACGACCCCGTGCGCCCGAAAGGTGTCTCGGCACCAATCGGAGTGCAACCGATAAGGCCATCCCGGGTTAGGGGTTGTAGTGTGCAGTGTACCGAGGCAAAGAAGTGCACGTGAAGTGCGGTGTTCCGAGGCAAAGAAGTGCGCGTAGTGTGCGGTCACTAAAATTCTTTTTCTCGAGTAAAACAGAGATTTTTCGTAATGTGTCTTAAAGAATTTATGATGCACAGTTCAAAAGACAAAGCATGGAAATCAAACATGAATGGGGATGCACAAACATGGTAAGATTTTGAAAAGTTGACAATGTAATGCCTTTGAAAAAACCGTTCGAGGTTTAAAGGAACTCACACACACGAAAACGAGGAAGGGTAAACGAAAGTTTGACCCACGGAAGGCTTTTTAGAAAACATCGGCATTTTTGAAAAAGTATCTTTTCCCCAATGAGTCGCCAACCGAAATTACCCGATCTTTCGCGCGCGGCGGGGCGAGGAAAAGGCGGTTGTCTTTCGCGGAGGGGGTGGTGTCTGAGCCCTCGCTTCATGGGAAGGAACACAATGAGGAGTCGCCACGCGGTTTTTGTATTGTGAGCCCAAACGTTGAGAAACGACTTTTGTGAAAAGGTGTCGTTTTTATTGGTAGCAAAAACTTAGGAAAAGGCTTTGAAAAAGGGATCATTTTTATTGGCAAAGAAAACGAGTAAAAAGCTTTTTAGTACCGTAGATTGTTAGGTTCGGAGGTCAAGTTACGTTTCGGGTAGAGTATTACGAGATCGCCCGAAACGCCTCGCATGACGAGTCTTTCTACCTTTCTCGAAATCGTGTGTGTGTGTGTGTGTGTGTGTCTTTGAAATGGGGGCTTGGATGACAAGCTTAATCTTGGTTTGAATGACAAACGTTGATTAGGTGATTTTTGAAAAGACGAGCGTTTGAATGACAAACGTCGGTTTGAGTTTGAAATGAGCGTTTGCGTGGCAAACGTCGATTTTGAGTTTGAAAGGAGGGTTTGCGTGGCAAACGTCGATTTTGAACCGTGCGAGTCATTGTTAACGATTTTTACGGGAAAAATGCGTATTAAATGATTTTAAGTGTCAAATGGCGGCTTTGAGTTTGAAGATGAGCGTTCGGAGGCCGAACGTCATTTCGCGTTTTGAAAGAGAGTTCGACGGACGAACTCCGGTTTTGAACCGGGCATTACATTGTTAACGATTTTTACGGAAAATGCGTATTAAATGACATGCGATCAACGAATCGGGTTGCGACTCGGACTTTGAAAAGTAAATACTATCACAATCCAAACGGATCGGACTTGTAAATGACAGTATTTAAAGCGGTGTCAACGGAATCAAACGATCCGGATTCGTAAATGACGATCGACGAGGCCAAACGGCTCGGAATTGTAAATGACGATCAACGAGGCCAAACGGCTCGGAATTGTAAATGACGATCAACGAGGCCAAACGGCTCGGAATTGTAAATGACGATCAACGGATCGATCGATCCGGAATGGTAAATGACATAAAAGTAAACGGAACGGGGTCGGAACGCCGTTTTAACCCGTGATTACTTCTCTTACGGAAAGAGAAGAGGATCGAGGGGCTAAAACGTATCGGACCCCGTTAGACGGAGGCGTCTACATTTTGATAACGACGTTCGAAACGGTTATAGCGACTGGCGCGTAAACCGAGACGGAACGGGAGATTTAGAGAGAGGGAGTTATACCTATGGCTAGGGTCGACTCCTTTGGCTCGGGAGGTGTGTACGGGACACGGAAAGTGATTCGAAAGGTTGTTTCGAAGTTGTAGGGTGCGTATTTGATCGAAATACGAAGGTTTCACGCGAATCAAGACAGAACGGGAGCTCGGGAGGGGTGAAAACCAGTTTGGACCGTGGGGGTGGTGAAATTTTGGTGTAAAATTCCTCTCTTTTTGGCTTTGACAGCCATTTCTATTTATAGGTGAAATTTGCAGTAGGAGTCCGGACGGACTTGGCCTGAATCCAGGGGGTTTTGTGGTATTTTGGGAATTTGAAGGACTTCCGGGCAATTTCGTAAAATGTGCACAAAGTGAGTCCGGCACGGACTTGGCTTGCAAACCAGGGGCATTTTGGTCTTTTCCCTTTGAAATTGATTGAAGGGTGACTAGAGGGAGGTGGCATGGCCGCCACGTGCCCTCTCGAGTCACCACCGAGGTGGAAGATTGTTCCCCGGTCCCGCTTTGTCCGTTTTTTAAAATAACAGCCCGGAAATGTCCGAAACGCCCGAAAGTGCCGGAAAATGCGTTTCGGGGAAAGCCATACTTTTACGTGAGATGTCACGTGCTAAGTACGGTTCGACGTCGGGATGCACGGCGCCCCGGACGTCTCGTTGGCACGGCAACGGGAAGTTTAACGAGTTCCGGTTAACCTGGAGCGGGCCAGTTAACGGATTTCGGTTAACTTTCTGACGGATTTGGACGATCCGGATTTGGGTACTTACAGCCATGCATCAGGCATAGAACTCATTTCTATCATATAATTCCATAGTTCACGACGAATATATCGACTACAACTTGTATGCACAAAAGTGAGTAGAACAAATGAAGGCCAAAGAAGGTGAGATGCACGCACCGTAATAACTTGGTCCTTCAAGTGAATAAGATCACAATTGACACCATGTCTCCAGAAAACCCAAATAGAACTTTTGTTATTAGAAAACCCCCAACACATATCAGCTTCGGAATATAAATAGGCAACATATCTATCTCGAGCTTAGGCTCGTAAATAGCAAAGATTGAAACTTCATGTAACCTCATTAAACGTTTCACTTGATGCACCAAAGAAGAGTTTCCAATACCTCGAACATTCCAACCAATAATACCAACCATTATAAGAAATAATGTAAGAATTCTTTGACAATAACAATTCATCAAGATAATGTTAGAGATACAGTCAAAGACTCCACAATTTAGTTTCCTTAATATAGTTTGAGTCTAATATTTAGTTTCTTAATTATGTAAATCCTAGAATTGCTAGGATTCCTTTTCTTATTCTCCAAGTAAACTCTTGTATAAATACTTTCTCCTTAATCAATAATATACACAATGCTTCTTATGTTTTATTGTCCAAATTACAACTCTCATATGGTATCAGATTTGGTCGATCCCTAAACCCTTTTTTTTTCTTCTTCTTTGGCCGGCCTCACCATGGCATCCACCGATGTTGCCACCATTCCTAACTCGGCCAAACCAAATAACCCACCCTTTCCCGCCTCAGTTAACTATGCCGCCAAACCACCCACCCTCCACCAAATTTTCCGTCAACCCAACTCCAACACCTACTCTTCTCGTCCCAACCACCAACCAAACAATTACCCTAATCCTCCACGCACACCATACAAAGGAATTTGTCAATGGTGTCGTACCCCCGGTCACTTCCTCTCCCATTGCCCATCCTTTAAAAACCAATTCCCTAATGTCACTATTCCAACACCTCCTCGGCCCAACAACCCTCGACAGCACCAAAACTCCAATTCCCGTCCCAATAACAACCGCCCCTCACCTAACCACACTGCCTATATCGCCACTACCTCATCCTCCAATTCTTAGCCTAGTTGGTTATTGGATAGTAGCCCCACTCATCATGCAACTAACGACTTATCTAATCTCTCCCTTCATTGTCCTTACGATGGCACGGAAGAATTATTTATTGGTGATGGTTCCGGTCTTCCAATCTCTAATATTGGTTCTACTTCTTTCCTTACTCCCACTTCTTCTTTTAAGCTTAATCATGTCATCCATGTCCCTTCTTTGTCTCAAAATATTATTTCCATTTCAAAATTTTTTCAAGATAATCATGCCTCAATCACTTTCTTACCAAATTCTTTTATTGTGAAAGACAATCGCATTGGGGCAATTCTCCTTCAAGGTCAACCTAACTTCGGCGTCTATGAATGGCTTCCTTCACGTTCCGCTGTTTATTCTGCTCTCGTTTCTTCTACTTCAATTGGCATCATCGTTTGGGACATCCTTCAATTCCAATTTTACGTCATCTTAGTAGTAATTTTCAATTAGAAATTCCTAACTCTAGAGATTTTCATTGCAATTCTTGTGCTTGTAATAAGAGTCACAAATTGCCTTTTTATGATAATACAATTCAATCATTTGGTCCTCTTGATATTCTCTATAGTGATGTGTAGACTTCTCCTCTTCTCTCTCATGATGGTTTTAAGTATTATATTATTTTTGTTGATCATTTTTCAAAATATATTTGGTTCTACCCCTTAAAACATAAAAACGATGCTCTTTCAATTTTCTCTCACTTCAAATCTTTAGTTGAAAAATAATTTTTTCGCTCCATCAAAACCATCTATAGTGATAATGGTGGAGAGTATCTTGGTCTTCGCCCCCTTCTTGCATCTCATGGCATTCAACACCTCACATCAGCTCCTCATACACCAGAACACAATGGTTATTCCGAAAGGAGACATCGCCACATCATTGAATTCGGTCTCTCTCTTCTCACCCATTCTTACATGCCTCGTAAGTTTTGGTCTCATGCCTTCTCCACGGCTTGTTATCTCATAAAACGCATGCCCACGCCTACTCTTAACCTTCAATCTCCTTACTTCATCCTTCACAAACAATTTCCGAACTACCAAAAGTTACGTAGTTTTGGTTGCCTTTGCTACCCTTGGCTTCGGCCTTATACATCCCACAAACTTGATCCCCGATCCGTTCCTTGTGTTTTTGTTGGTTACTCACCCACACAAAGTGCGTACTATTGCCTTGATCTTACTTCTCACAAAGTTTATACCTCCCGTCATGTGCAATTTGGTGAACATAAATTTCCCTTCACTTCCTTAAATACTACCCCTGAACCACCTCCTTCCATTTATGAATGGTGCACTGTTTCTTTTCTTATAATTCACTTGCATCTCTCAATGGTCCGCCACACCCCACTGCCCAGAAAATTACTCCCTCATCCGATACTACCCCTCCTCCCGACACAACGATGGCTGTGACCCCCCCCCTTCTGCTAAACCAACCTTAGCTGCAACCTCACCCACTACCGAATCTACCTTAGCTACAGCCCCATCCACTTCCGAGCCTCCTGCGTCTCCCTTGCCTTCATTCGCTCCGCCTACATCATCTAATCCGTCTGCACCTCCTGTTCCGCCTCCCCCAACTTCAAAACCTACACCCGCTCTCAACATAACATTCGAAAACCAATTAATAAACTGAACCTTCAAGCCACCTTACAAAACCCTTGTGCCGAACCCTCAACTATTACTCAAGCCCTCAAAAGTCCTATTTGGCATGCCGCTATGCAGTCTGAATTTGATGCTCTTCTTCAAAATAATACATGGGATCTTGTTCCTCCTTCCCCTTCTCAAAATATTGTTGGTTGTAAATGGGTGTTCCGAACTAAGTATCACGCAGATGGTACTATTGATCGTCATAAGGCTCGTTTTGTGGCAAAGGGGTTTCATCAACGTCCAGGCATTGATTATTCTGAGACTTTTAGTCTGGTTGTTAAACCGGCAACAGTTCATACTATTCTTACTCTCACCACTGTGAGAGGTTGGTCTCTTCGACAAGTTGACATCAATAAAGCTTTTCTTCAAGGCAATCTTACTGAAGATGTTTTCATGGTTCAACCTCCAGGTTTTGCTAGCTCTTCTCATCCTTCCTATGTTTGCAAATTAAAGAAAGCCCTATATGGTCTAAAGTAAGCTCCACGGGCTTGGTATAATGAGCTTCATCTTTATCTTATTTCTCTTGGTTTCAAAAATTGTGTTTCGGACTCTTCACTTTTCACTCTTCATCACTCTCATGGGATTATTTATTTGCTTGTTTATGTAGATGATATTATTATTACTGGCTCTAATAATCAGCTTCTTGATAATTTTATCTCTACATTTTCCTTGAGGTTTTCACTTAAAGATCTTGGATCCCTTTCATATTTTCTTGGTGTTGAGGTTCTTCCTCATCCTAAGGGCATTCTACTTAGTCAACAGAAATACATTCAAGATTTATTAGTAAAATCTCACATGCAAGATTCTCGCCCTGTTCCATCTCCTATGGAACCTCCGTCCCTTTCCCTTCATCGGGGTGCTCCCCTTTCAAATCCTTCTGAGTATCGTGGTCTTGTTGACAGTTTACAGTACCTCTCATTGACTCGTCTAGATATTTCTTTTGCTGTAAATCACCTTTCTCAATTCATGCACAAGCCTACTGTGGAACATTGGTCGGCTCTCAAACGTGTTCTTCGCTATCTTGTCGGTACTGTTTCACATGGGTTACTCATTAGTCGTGATTCTCCTCTTACTCTCCATGCCTTTACATATGCTGATTGGGCTGGTGATATGGATACTTATTTGTATACTACTGGTTACATTGTTTATTTGGGCAAGAATGTTATATCATGGAGTTCTAGGAAACAAAGAACTCTGGCTCGTTCTTCTACTGAAGCTGAATATCGTGCTGTTGCTGCTACAACGGCTGAGGTTACTTGGGTTCAAAATCTTTTGACTAAGGTTACTTGGGTTCAAAATAATTCACTACATGTCTCTTTCATATCAAGCAATGATCAGCTTGCCGATGTATTAACAAAACCTCTTCCTCGGCCACGGTTTCAGTTTCTAATGTCCAAGATTGGTCTTACTGCTCGATCGTCCATCTTGCGGGGGCATGTTAGAGACACAGTCAAAGACTCCACAATTTAGTTTCCTTATTATAGTTTGAGTCTAATATTTAGTTTCCTAATTATGTAAATCCTAGAATTGCTAGGATTTCTTTTCTTATTCTTCAAGTAAACTCTTGTATAAATACTTTCTCCTTAATCAATAATATACACAATGCTTCTTATGTTTTATTGTCCAAATTACAACTCTCATAGATAATACAGTCGGATTATTATCCTCTCACACTCTCTAAACTGCGAATTAGTAGAAGAGTATTCCTTATGAAGATTGTAATGATAGGGCAAGAAAAAAATGTTAATTTAACAATTAAACCACATAGACATATTGAAAAAGGTGAATTATTAGCTACCCTAATGTGAGAATTATTAAGGAAATTCTAAAAGAAATAAGTAAATAAATCAAATTTTCTTAAAAGTTCTTTATGTGTGGATCGATATTGTTGTAGTTTAGCATGTGTGTTATGTATTATAAGTATGTGTATACTCCCTTTAGCCTCAAATATAAACCAGAAATGAAAATTTTGCTTAAATTATAAGAAAATTTCATCAATTTTAAAGAAAAACTCATTATATATAACAAAATTTTATACTTTTTTATCAAAAATATTTTTTATTAATTTTTCATATTCAAAAATAAATGAACATTTAATATGAGAATATATTAGTAATTACAATACATTTTTCTTATAAAATCATGATAATTAAAATACTTTAACTATATCCTTAGGTTTTGTAAAAGTAATTTTTTTTTTTTTTTTGCTTATAAATGAGGTAGGAAGGAGTATAAAAAAAATTGTAAACCCAAAAAAAGAAAAAAAATCTCCATTTCAAACTCACTTTTTGAGTTCCAGAAAATATCTATATACTCCCTCCGTCCCATGTGAATGTGGATTAACTTTTTGGATGTGGGAATTAAGGAAAAGTGATGTAAGAAAGAGAAAAAGTTAAATGTTGTGAGTATGAAAAATTAAATAGGAGAGAGAATGAGTGGGAGGAATAGTGAGGAGGGAGAATGTTGTGAGTGTAAAAGTGAAGTAGGAGAGAGAATGAGTGGGTGGAATAGTGAATATTTTTTGCCATTTTGAGAAATTTGCATTCACGTGAAACTGACTAAAATAGAAATAAATTTACATTATTCACGTGGGACGGACGGAGAGAGTATATTTCAAAGAAAATGAAAAAAAGTCATTTAAGGTGGTTGTGTGTTAGGTGAAAGTAAGACTACGTACAATGGGTTGGATGAAATGGAGATGAAATCCATTTCATCCAGCTCAATCCTTGCAATGGCTGTATTAAAAGTGTTTGGTCGGTTTTGCTAGATGAAAGTTTTCATCTAATTTGAAACATTTTCTTTTTTTTTTTTTTTATATTCAACACGTGTCAACTTTTTATTGGCCGGTTGGATTTTCGAAAAAAAAAAATTATCCCAAATCTTTGAAATTTGAATTATCATCTAGTAAATTAATTTTTTTTTTAATTTTTTTTTCATCAAAATTCATCATTTTTTTTTCCCTACAAATTGATATAAGTTTCATTTGATTTGGACACAAAAAAAAAATACTTAGTTTTCAATTTGGGCTGAATTATTACCTAGTAAATTATTCTTTTTTTTAATTTTTTTTTCACCAAAATTCATCATTTTTTTCCCTACAAATTGATATAAGTTTCATTTGATTTGGACACAAAAAAAATACTTAGTTTTCAATTTGGGTGAATTATTACCTAGTAAATTATTCTTTTTTTTAATTTTTTTCACCAAAATTCATCATTTTTTTCCCTACAAATTGATATAAGTTTCATTTGATTTAGACACAAAAAAAAAACACTTAATTTTCAATTTGGGCTGAATTATTACCTAGTAAATTATTCTTTTTTTAAATTTTTTTTTTCACCATAATTCATCATTTTTTTTACCCTACAAATTGATATAAGTTTCATTTGATTTGGACACAAAAAAAAAATACTTAGTTTTCAATTTGAAATTTGAATTATTACCTAGTAAATTATTCTTTTTTTTTAATTTTTTTTTCACCAAAATTCATCATTTTTTTTTCCCTACAAATTGATATAAGTTTCATTTGATTTGGACACAAAAAAAAAAAACACTCATTTCTCAATTATCCTTCTTCATTTTAGCATTTATTTAAAAAAAATTATTATATTTTTTTTACCTATAAATTGATGCAATATTTTTTTAATTAAGTGTGAAATATTTTTTTTATTATAAATAATAATAATTATTATTATTATTTTACTAATCATAAAAATAAAGAATATAAATGAAATATAATAAAAGTAGTGGGGTATAGAATGATGAGTTGGAGGGAGTTGAAATTTAATTTAAGTTAGCCATTGGAGTGGGGGTAAATGAAATGGGTAGATGAAATATTAGGTGAATGAGAAAAAGTGTAAAAAGTGTTAGATGAAATGAGAGAGTGGGATGAAACCACTGTGAGTAGTCTAATGGGCAGGATTCAGGTGAATTCAATTAGGTGGACCAATGAGGATACATATTTTGATTAATGCAAGAGCAAACATTATTACGTGTCCTAAGGTGTACTATTCTTTTCTAGTCCCACTTTAAATTGAACTACCTTTTTTAGCACAACATTTAAAGTAATTTAGAAAAGAATGAGTGGAAGAATGTGGTTTAAGTGTGAAAAGTAAAATATAATAGAGAATGAATGAGAAAAATAGTAAGTAAATTGTTATTGTAAGTATGAGAAGAGAGATCATTGAATATAAACGTATACAACCTTTGTCATATTGAGTAATTCAGTTTGAGGCGTAACAGACGAAAATGATAAGAAAATTCGATTTGAAGTGAGACAAAAGGAGTACATAATTTTTTCAAAAAAAATAAATAAATAATAAAAAAAAGGTGTATTTAATGAGTGTACCATGTCAAATATTAACAACAAACACTAACTGCCTCATTCAATTGCATTTAAAGAGGTGAGTTTGAGCAAATGCATAAATAAAGAAAAGTGATTAATGTTAATGAAATATTTAAATTTAAAACAAGGAAGAAACATTGGATTATAGTATAGTCAATTAACTTTAAAATGTGGCTCAAAGAAAAAGTAGTCATCTCTTCAGTAGTTGTGACATAGGCAGGCAGCACACACTACAAAATTTATTTGGTGTATTAAATTAGTGGCAAAGGAATGTATTAATTAGTAAAGTATATTTGTATTCTCTATCTTTATTCATCAATTTTAATATAATTCACTCTCTTTCTCCAAAATAATATTTTATTTTTATTTATCACCTTCACCTTTAAAAATGTCATATATGTTATAAGTCAATAGAAAAATTAAATTAAATTAAATTAAATTAAATTATAGGAAGATCAGTACAATTGCTTTAAAAGCTTTACAAACTAAGCTACCGCCCAAAAACACATGGAAATTCACACTTTAACTAGTTACTAGCATGTTTACGGGTATATGTCGACGTACTAGTACTATATGCATGTGCCATTGTACTTGAGGGTCCACTAGTGTCATCTTTTGCCCTCAATAATGTCATGAATGCATTTGCTAGTACATGACCCACTACAATGTTTGTTTAGGTCCAAGGAGCACATCAAAACCCTAATCACATTCATAATCCATCCATTTTCAACAATGTTTATGCACATTAATTACACCGGCAATCCATCCTTTTTCTTTACATTCCTAAAAGGTTTTGTTTTGGACACATTAATCTTAATGGCAATCTATCCCTTTTAGTGTTTACTCTTTTCGTCTCACATGAGTGAGTGTATACTTTTTTTCTTTTGGGTTATTCTATTTACACAATGCAAATTCTATTTGCACAAAAAAAAAACATTCATTATACCCTTATAAAATTAACATATTTACAAAAAAAAACAATCATTAACTACTATTCCCTATCTCACATTTAACTTTTATTCATTTTTTAAAAAATTTCTTAAGAAGCGTGAAATCCCCCCCTCCCCCCGAAGACCCTTGGTCTTGGTCTGGGACGGAGGGAGTAGTTTTTATAATATTATATTCAATAAGATTCACTTGTTATACAAACAACAACAATACACTTATTATTTTTTCTTCCTATTTTGCCCCTCTCATAGTGAAATATCTCATCGAAATTGGTATACTCATTCTTTAATGCAAACTACCAGCCAGCTCTGCATATGCACAATGTGGCCCCTTCATCCCATAAATCTTTGTCCCATGGCTAGACCTAGTGTAATTGAGCCACGATTTAGACCTTTTAGTCGGAAAAAAAAAAAAACCCTCTAACAATGTACTGACTGTAATAGCTGCGACAACATATTGGTTATTACGATACACGATACAATTGTAGATAGATTTGTGAAAAATTATTATCTGTTACATCACGTCCAAGTTACATCACGTCCAAGAGGTAAATATGTTGCCTTTTGCACCATCCAATGCAGCATATCAACAATTGTGACGATTACACATACAACAGTAAACTATAATCTCACTTTCCCTCAAGGGGTAGGCAAAACAAACCCTGTTAGATTAAGGAATGGTTGGTATTAATAGACCATAATAAGGATGAAAATCAGTGTGTAGTTTTAGGGGGCGTTTGTTTTTTGATTTTCAGCCTTGTTTGCCTCTTAACACTTATTCATTAAGAGGATTAGAGAAATAAGTGTGTTTGTTTGTTTGTTTTTTTTTTTTTGAAATAAGGCTTGTTAGGCTCTTAAAGTCCTCTTAATTTTAAGTGGTTAAAATGTTCTTGAATTGCCTAGAAAGCCACTGTTTCATATTTGGTTTTGGTTAATTTTTTTTTAAAGCATTTCTTGTTTCATATTTGGTTTTGACGAATTTTTTTTATTTTTTTTTAATTTTTTTTTTAATTTTTTTTAACTGTTTCAGAAAATGAATTCAGACAGAAAATCAAACAACTTATCCAATTCAGTTTTCAGTTGCTGCCTTTTAATCATTCAGCCATTTTCAGAACTGAAATCAGATTTCAGCATTATCACTTAAAAAAACAAAAACCCCCTTAGTTATGGAATTTCTACAATGTATTGCTACAAAGATGTACAAGGGTGAACCCTAAAAACGCTCGCCAAAAGGCTACTTATGTTCTATGATTCGGGAAGGGGGATGAATTAAAAAATTGCAATTTGGTAACATGGGTTTGATTTCGTTAGATAACTATTCACATTTTCGATGATATCGATTGTTGTCGATGATATCGATTATTGTCCGATCGTACCCAAACAACTCTGTAACAACAAATTTATTACTACAGTAGTTCCATGTCCAACAATACACTATACTCTCTATCTCTCTTAAAAGCCCCCAAGGGGTAGGCAAAACAAACCTATTAAATAGAGGAATGGTAGGTATTAATAGACCATAATAGTAAGGATGAAAAACAGTGTGCACCCTAAAACCACTTGCCAAAAGACAATCATGTTATAAGAATCTGGGGAGTGCATATTAAATCCAATTGGAATATCTAAACATAGAATAGCAATATCCTAAAAATAAATAGATAGGTTAAATGTATCCTCATCAAGAACTTCTGACTGATACATCAAGTTGAAATATTTTTCTGGATACAAGTCCATACTTGTATATATTGAATGGTTACAAATGCTTAAAGCTCCATTTGTTTGGATGAAAATGTTTTTCATAAAATGTTTTCCCATTTTTTGGTCTTTAATAACCATTAAAAAATAAAGTTAACGTAAAAGATTTTTCGATAAATGAAAAATAGGTTTATTTTCAAAAAAAAACATTTTCCAGATTTCTCATTCTTAAAATATTTTCCAAAAAATGCTTATTAACATCATCACCCCAAACCCCACCACCACCCCACTACACCCCCACCTCCCTCCCTCCACCCACCCCCCACCCCCACCCCCCCTCCCTCGTCAATTTTTTTTTATCAACTCTCCTGCCACCCCTCCAACCCCCATCCCACCCCAAACCCCACCACCAACCCCCTCACCCCCCCCCCCCTCAAAAGTGTTTTTTCCCATATTAATTTTTTTTATCAACTCTCATTTCGCCACTACAACCCTTTCCCCCTTCTCCCACCCTCAATTTTTTTTTTGCCCATATTAATTTTTTATCAACTCTCCATCGTGCCGCCCCTCCAACCCCCCTCCCCCACTACTAACCGTCAATTTTTTTTTTTTTGCCCATATTAATTTTTTTATCAACTCTTCGTCGCCCCTTCAACCCCCACCCCGGTCAATTTTTTTTTTTTTTTTTTGTATCTATAAGACGAGGAAGGAAATGTAGGAGAAGGAATGGGAGAAATTTTCTGTCTGTTTATTCCACACTGAATACTAGTATATATACATGGTTTTTACCCCTAAAATACACTAATACATTGAATACATACAGTCACCTAATTAAACTAAGGCTATCTATATAATGAATATCTAATGCAAACTGAATATACTATGTATTGTTAACGGTATCAACTCTCTTGCCGTCCATACAAACCCCTACCCCACCCCCCAACTCCCGTCAAAAAAAATTACTCATTAAAATGTTTTCTTGAAAACATTTTTAGTAGATTTACCAAACAACGGAATGTCATATTCTGGAAAACATTTTCATTTTCCAAAAAATGTTTTCCAGAAACAATTTTCCGAAAAACATTTTTTAACGAACACAACGGAGCCTTAACCTGGATAGGAAATCTTCCTCCCTAGCCAAAAGTATCTCCTTCTATAATACCAGTGTAAAATACTTCCGTGCCAAAATTAATGTCCATTTCTGTTAGAAATAAATGGACATTTATTATGAGGCGGACTAAGATGTATGGACCATTTCTCCTCACTGGGGGAAATGTAGCAGAAGACTAGTCGTCAAGAAAACAAATTCCTCAACTCAGAAATCCAACATGAAAACAGAGCAATTAATCAAGAGAAAAGGAAAAACTGCTATATATACAGCAGTTTGTACCTAATGACACTTTCAACATGCGATGACAGAGGGGAGGTGGTAAACACTATTGATTTTATACAGGGATGCTGATCAACATCAACGGTGAACTAGCTGATGGATAAATATACTCGAGCTAACTAACTACATATAATCTATCTAAAAACAAACGGCAAAAATCCGTGGGTCCTTTCGTCAAGACACAAAGAAACCCTACACGTAGTTGATTAAAAAGAGCATCTCTTTATCATGTAATTTACAGAAGAAGAAAAAAAATCACAGATCCCTTCTGCATAAGGGGCAAGAACCGTGCCTCACCAGCCACTTATCGATGCAAGGAAGATGAAACATGTGATGGCACTGTGGTAAACTCCGAACTGTTTCTCCCCGCTGAAAGTCCTGAAAAAATAAATTAAAATGGCAATTAGATGAACGGGATAAAACTATAGGCCTATCAACATTTTGAACGATCAAACTTTGTTTAAGCTTCGGTTATGATAACTCATGTATCTTTTAGCAGTTAACCATCATACTTTAGGTGTTTTTTGGGATGAGTGGGATATTTAGTGCATACTTTTGGCAATTTAAACAATCCTAATTTAGGTTGTTTGGTTAAAACTATAGAGCACATCTTGGAATATGTTGACGAGTTGCAGGCCAATTGAAGTACCTGAAGGCAAACCGAACAAGAGACTTTCTCTCCTGAACCATCCACATTATTATCGTTTGTAATGACTATCTTCGGAATCTTTTCGACTGAATCTCCGGCCAACCCTTTAGAACCGCCAGTGTCGAAAATGTTATGCACCTCATCAAAGCTCGTTTCAACGGCTCCCATCTGATTATTAAGGAGATAATTGCAATCAGAAACATATAAAATCAACATACCTATTTTAACAATATACAGTTTTACTGGCTAACGGCTTGGGAAAGTACCTGGCTTTGAACTGCACTCAACATAGCCGGACCAATTCGCTCACGGACAAGTCTACCGCTTAAAAGGCTTACAATGACATCAATCTGTAAAATTTGCAGAGATCAGATCAATGAACATTCTATTAAGACACACACACACACACACACACACACACACTCACTAATCACTATTGTTATCTAAGGTGATGACCAATCAACACATAGAAGCGTAAAATCAATCTGTACAATTTGCAATGATGAGATCAACGAACATTCTACTCCCTCTGTCCCTAAATAAATGTCCAAAATTCTAGAAATTTTATCCGAAAATGATGCCTTATTTGTAACAAAATTTGTCCCTAAACCTCTTTTTACCAATTTTTTTCTCTATTCATTTTATTATCCTAAAACTAAATGTATAGAAAGTGGAAAACAAGAATATTTATGCATATTTGCCATTAAAAATATAAAAAAGCACACATTTTCAAGCACACATTTTCAGAGTGTCCCTTAAAATAGAATTTGGACATTCATTTAGGAACGGAGGGAGTACTGGAACACACACATGCACACACACACACATACACACACTAATCTCTTAAGTTATCTAAGGCAATGATCAATCAACACACGGATGCGTAAAATCAAATGAAGACTAGGAAGTAAAATGCTCACCAAGTAAAGAAGACAACCGATCCCTGATTCATCAGATTGCCATAGAACAAGAGAAGATTCAAACACTTCAATAGAGAAAACGGCACCGGAGATGGCTCCAACAGCAGCCCCTCTAACAAATCCACTCTCAGTTTCTTGGCCAATCAAAGCTCCAGTCAAAGCTCCTAATAAGGTTCCCACTGCAATTGTGTATCATTTTCTTCAATTAGTTTCAATAACAAAGTGAATACTTCTGGCTCATTATCAGATACCACAACTTTTTTATATATATTCTCAAGATATCAAGAAATTAAATGATCTCATCATAATCCAATGTGTATAATTGAAGCAAAAAGAACCCGAAAACTTCAAAACATATTGCATATAAACCAATATTCTATCAAAAAAAAATTCAATATCATAAATTAACATACACAACCCCTAATGCAAGAATTTATAAATGTCAGCAAGAATTGATGATGGGGTAAAATTACAAAAACCATATTGAAAACATAAGAAACCCACATCAAAAGCACAAATAAATTCAACAATTTCATTCCGAATTTATTGATAAAATACTCATAAAAAACACCAAGAAACGCATACCTAACGCGAAGAAGAAGGTGAAGATCGCAGAGAAGACATTCCCAATAATCACAGAGAGCGCAGAACTGAAGAATTCCTTAACTTTAACAACCAAATTCCCCACAGAAAACGAAGAAATCTGCGGGGAAGAAGGCAAAGAACGAGATGGGTATGCATAAAACTCCATTAATTTAGAAATTATTTCTTTTTTCTTCCAATTTCAAGATAATCAAGCAAAAGGGGGCTTCACAGACAAGACCTGTATGTATATTGTATACTGTAGACCCTTTTGATATAAAGATAAAGATTTCACGGAGATGTGTGTGTGTGTGTGAGAGAGAGAGGGAGAGAAGGGGAGAGGGGAAAATTCAAGAAAAAGAGAAAAGCTTAGTGGTTAAGGGAAGGTGGAAATTGGAAAAGAAAACACCTTTTAGATTTATTTATATACCAAAGAAGATATCAGGGGGAAGGTTCATTTGACAAATTTGTTTCAGGAATATCTAAATATCCACTGGTTTTCTCTCTCTATAAAATTTAAGGAGAGAGAGAGAGGTGTGGAGAAGGGATAGGTTGTCTGTAAATTTTTCTTGGGTTTGGGGGTTGAAGATATTTTTTTTTCAAAAGGTGGGTCCAAAATGGGTAGGGGATAATATTTACGATCTCAGCAGATTATTATTATTATTATTATTATTATTATTATTATTATTATTATTATTATTATTATTATTATTATTATTATTATTATCTCTGTTCTAAAAGACCCCGCCAGGCGCTGCGCCTGGCGCTGGCCTCTCCAACGCCTTTAGTTACGCCAGGAGACTAATCCCGACTAATCCCGATTAGTCCCCGACTAATCACCGCCTAGGCGCTAGGTCCGGCTCTGCCGCCTAGCATCCGCCTAGCGCTTTTTAGAACCTTGATTATTATTATTATCATCATTAGATCTATAAAAATAAAAGTCTTGGGTGACATGGTTGGCTTACATCCATGCTCCAATCGTTTGGAAAATTGAAATTTATCATGACAATCACGGTTTCTTATTATTATAATTTGTTAATAATTAGAAGGAAAAAAAAGAGTCAATTATAAAAGTTTGAAGTATTTTAACCCTAAGACTACTCACAATGGTTTCATCTCACTCTCCCATTTCATCTAACACTTTTTACACTTTTTCTCATCCACCTAATATTTCAGAATTTTTTCTCAAATAATACCTTTTTACTTTTTTATTTACCAAAATGACTCACTGTTCAAACTATTGCCCAGAATGTCCACTTTTTTGAAACTCGCTACACCGTGTAGCGAGTTTGACTAGGGTTTGTCAAAACTCGCTACACCGTGTAGCGAGTTTAGGGTAATTAATTTAGGCCGTTGGGAAATTAATTAGGGCATTTAATTAAACTAAACTCGCTACACGATGTAGCGAGTTTTGACCAGATTTAAGTCAAACTCGCTACACCGTGTAGCGAGTTTAATTTAAAACCTTCACCCTTCTCAGTTCACGCATTCAACCAAACAAAACAAAAAAAAACTTATAACTTCTCCATCTCCATAGCCGCCGCAAGCCAAGGAAGAAGAAGAACACTTCGAGCCAAGCCAAGGATTTTGCCAAGAAATTCAACCTTTTTCTTAATTGTAAGTTTAAATTTCTATATTAAGTTGAATTTTAGTTTTGATTTTATTATTCATTTACTTATAATTTATGATTTTTTTTTAATTCCGAATTTCTATATTGCCAAGAAGAAGAACATTGCAATTTAGGATTATTTTTTTTTTTTGGTTGATTTGTTGTTGAAATATTGTTATTCCCATTTATGTGACTAATTTGTATTTAATTTCGAATTTTGACCCTTTTTTAATTCCGAATTTCTATATTGTCAAGAAGAAGAACATTGCAATTTAGGATTTTTTTTGGTTGATTTGTTGTTAAAATATTATTATTCCCATTTATGTGACTAATTTGTATTTAATTCCGATTTTTTTTTATGACATTGCAATTTAAGATATTTTTTTTTGGTTGGAAATATTGTTATTCCCATTTTTTTGGTTGAGTGAGGCTGTAGTTGTTGTAGTTGTTGTAATAGCAAACTTAATTAACATAAACTCGCTACACGGTGTAGCGAGTTTTATAGTTTGAACAGTGAATCATTTAAGTAAATAAAAAAGTAAAACGGGATTATTTGAGAAAAAATTCCATAATTTAAATTCAAAAAAATATAAATTCTAAATTTTATAAATTTCTTAAAGTCACTGTTAGTGCTTATAATGCCGTTAAAAAGATGTAAAATTTGTAGCCCTCAGTCCCATTTTGAAATTGAAAAATAGGACTAAGATGTTGTTGTAAGTATAAATAATGGGAATTATTAGTGAGATAGAGAAATAGGACTAAGATGTTGTTGTAAGTATAAATAATAGGATAGGAATTATTAGTGAGATAGAAAAATAGAATAGGAATTAATATACATATAACAACATCCGAAATCTCATATACTTATACCCCAAACCCTAAACCCTAAATCCGATAGGTCTACCCCAAACCCTTAAAATATGATTTATTGTTCAAACTTTTTTTATAAAAAAAAACTGCATCCTTTTTTTCAAAACCGCATGAGGATTACTTTTGAAGTATTACTTAGTATATAAATTTGCCGAAACCAAAAACTTCCCCACAGGCACTTCTTGGAAGTGTGGGATAACTTTGGATTACAATGCCACGTACTAGTAATTACACTTTTGTATTCTCTTATTTATTTTCTTGCCTTATAAAACAATAACCAACCTTGATATTGAAATAAATAGATGGAAACGTTCATTGATCCCGGGCCTATCGATACATCTGTTCTAACCCGACATGCGGAGCATAGGGCTAGGTATATTTGGTCCGGGTGGGAGGTTTCTAGTCCCCTCCTTTTTTGTCATGGTGCCGCCTTGCCAGGCGAATTAGCTCCTGTGATATTGTTGAGGCCGGGAGCGGATTCGGTGAAGTACACTATATAGGGAGGATACGGTATGATTTTGCATTCTTTGGAGGCTTTGATCGAGAGATGGCGTCAGGAGACTCCATACGTTCCATCTCCCGGTTGGTGAGATGGCGTCACCTACGGGATATCGGCATGATTTGCGGGTTCTTAGATTGATGGGGATGTTATTCTTGCGATGATGGGTTTCCGGTGCATATAGGCGGCGGGTGCTGTCGGGGAGTATTTAGGGGCTATCCACAGTGACGGAGATCTAGATGGGAGCAATGCAAGCTCAGGTGGATTACCGTACTTTTCCCACACTTTAGTGACCTCGATGATGATCTTGCTCCGAGAGATTGTGGATCGGTACGTACGGGCGTATATCTTGCTTGCCTTGGGTTCTACGATCATGCCTGATCGTACGAACAACAAGGTTAAGCTATGTTATCTCCCTCTGCTTAGTGATGTTTCTAGGGTCATCCAGTACAGTTGGGGGAGTGCTGCACTTGCTTTCCTGTATCGAGAGTTATGTAGTGCGACAGACCCTCGGATGAAACAGTGCGGAGGATTTCTCAACGTTCTACAGGTATTTTATTTCATTTTAATGTTCATTATGTTTTTAAGTTTTATTTCAAATTTGCGGCATTATTTATAGTATTTGATATACATTTATTTGATATAGATTTGGGCTTGGGAGCGGTTGAAATGTGTGAGGCCGCAGATCCGTTATCGACTCAGAGAGCCGAACTACTTCATCATGCCCCTCGGATGCAGGTATACATATATCATACATTATTTTTTCGTCGTTAATGTTTTTATTTTTTTGAACAAAATCTAATAATTATTTTGTTTATGAAATTTTCGACGCAGCTTCGCTTGTGAGAGATCTCCACGTAAATTGAGGCATCGGGATCAGTACCGCTCATGAGTGCAGATCACGTGGTGTGAGCGGCCTTATGAAAATCGCTCTTCCACTACGCTCTTCCAAGTTTTTTACGAAGGTCCTCGCCATGCTTTGAGAGGTTGAGTGGCATCACGTTCGAGATGAGCGGTTTGGTCGAACGTCTTGTCCCGTCACCGTTCGACACTGGCACGGAGTTGCCAGTTTCGCGGGAAGGCCTACGATGGGGTGGCAGATCGTCACTTGTTGATGGGGACGGCCGATCATTGGTTTAGGGTGTCGGCTTCAGATATGACTTGGCCATATATGGTATGGTATAGGGACATACGTGTAGGTTTGTGAGTTATTGATGGATCCATTTTGATAGTTATAAATTAATAGTTTAAGTAGGATGAAATATAGAGAATCCTTAGAAAAAGAGAGCCAAACCAAGGGACATCAAACTGAAGGCCGGCTCGTGACTTCTTTTATTTCAATATCAAGGTTGGTTATTGTTCTATAAGGCAAGAAAATAAATAAGAGAATACAAAAGTGTAATTACTAGTACGTGGCATTGTAATCCAAAGTTATCCCACACTTCCAAGAAGTGCACATTGGGGAAGTTCTTGGTTTCCGGCCTATATACTAAGTAATACTTCAAAAGTAATCCTCATGCGGTTTTGAAAAAAGGATGCGGTTTTTTATAAAAAAAGTTTGAACAATAAATCATATTTTAAGGGTTTGGGGTAGACCTATCGATTTAGGGTTTAGGGTTTGGGTATAAGTATATGAGATTTCGGATGTTGTTATATGTATATTAATTCCTATTCTATTTTTCTATCTCACTAATAATTCCTATCCTATTATTTATACTTACAACAACATCTTAGTCCTATTTTTCTATCTCACTAATAATTCCCATTATTTATAGTTACAACAACATCTTAGTCCTATTGTTCAATTTCAAAATGGGAGTGAGGGCTACAAATTTTACATCTTTTTAACGGCATTATAAGCACTAACGGTGACTTTAAGAAATTTATAAAATTTGGAATTTAAATTTTTGAATTTAAATTAGTTGGAATTTTTCTCAAATAATCCGTTTTACTTTTTTTATTTACTTAAATGACTCCTTAAGAATAACAACTATTGCACTTCTTTGACCATTTTTGAATTATGCACTACCCTCATTGGTCAAAACTCGCTAAATGTAGACATTTATGTTAATTAAGTTTGCTATTACAACAACTACAACAACTACGGCCTCACTCCCAAATATATTCTTATTAAAATGGGAATAACAATATTTCCAACCAAAAAAAAATTCTAAATTGCAATGTCATAAAAAAATCAAAAAAATTTGGAATTAAATACAAATTAGTCACATAAATGGGAATAACAATATTTCAACAACAAATCAACCAAAAAAAATCCTAAATTGCAATGTTCTTCTTCTTGGCAATATAGAAATTCGGAATTAAAAAAGGGCCAAAATTCGGAATTAAATACAAATTAGTCACATAAATGGGAATAACAATATTTCAACAACAAATCAACCAAAAAAAAAATCCTAAATTGCAATGTTCTTCTTCTTGGCAATATAGAAATTCGGAATTAAAAAAAAAAATCATAAATTATAAGTAAATGAATAATAAAATCAAAACTAAAATTCAACTTAATATAGAAATTTAAACTTACAATTAAGAAAAAGGTTGAATTTCTTGGCAAAATCCTTGGCTTGGCTCGAAGTGTTCTTCTTCTTCCTTGGCTTGCGGCGGCTATGGAGATGGAGAAGTTATAAGTTTTTTTGTTTTGTTTGGTTGAATGCGTGAACTGAGAAGGGTGAATGTTTTAAATTAAACTCGCTACACGGTGTAGCGAGTTTAGTGAAAATCGCTTCACCGTCTAGCGATTTCAATTAGTTTCTGTAAAAGGGAGCATCCGCTCCCAATGTGGGGGAGCGTCCGCTCCCAAGCTGCCTGTATTGTAATATGTACCTTTTTTTTTGAATTATGCCAAACATAAATTGAAACTTAAAACTTAACTGGAAAATGAACTTTTTTTTTCTTACTTGACTTTTCTAATAAATTTCATCAATTATAATTTTTAAATATTCATTAAAATAACTAAAGTCATTTTTAGAAATTGGAAAATTACATTCAACTCAAATATAAATTACATTGGACTTTTCAAGTTTAATGAAAACAACATAAAATAAAACTGCAGCAATGGCGAATCCAATTCAAGCGAAACATAAATTACATGAAAAACGATTCGCTACTCCCTAATGTTCGGGCATCTACGACGATTGTGTCCTTCCCGATGGCATGATGAACACATAGTCTTCCGTTTATCCGCTTGAAAGTCCCATAGAATTACGAAAGCTTCTTGATCTAGGGTCGTCCTGGACTTCGCAGAACGTCGAAGTAGGGGATTAGGGAAGAAACTGGGCACCAAACCATCCACGCCCCAATAGTCCTCATGCTCGATTGATTCGAATGTCCCCTTCCATGTCTTGTAGTATTCCCCAACGGTGTAATATTGAGAAACGAAATCTCGACCGTCAAGATTTTGTGCAGAACAACAAGCAAGGAGATGGGAACAAGGCATGCGATAGGCAACCCATTTACCACATGTG
This sequence comes from Adenophora triphylla var. japonica, assembly GCA_022495995.1. Taxonomy (NCBI): domain Eukaryota; kingdom Viridiplantae; phylum Streptophyta; class Magnoliopsida; order Asterales; family Campanulaceae; genus Adenophora; species Adenophora triphylla. The sequence goes on from JAFEMH010006592.1 coordinate 47,968, forward strand.
CGAGGTGCGCTCATTAAGTCGGACAATCTGTATATTTCCTCCGTGATCACCACGACGTGCGGTTGTCACTTGATACACCCCCATTTCGTGATTGTTGAACCTCTGACGTGATGTGTTGCCGCTTTTGTGGTGTTCTTCAAGTAGTGATAATTGACTTTCTGGCTGAATTGGTGTCGGGGATTGATGTTAGGGTTATCAGGATTACCTCCTAAGGAATTGATTGAAAATCCATGCCTTACTTGAAAGTACTCCACACAACGGTAGAAGACAGTTTCAACAATTGCTGTGATTGACATCCCACGAGCTCCCTTCATCACACCATTGAAAACCTCAGACATGTTGGTAGTCATGATGCCAAACCTGTAACCACCATCGTGTGCAATGTCCATTTTACGGCATCCAAATCTTTGAAACCATGCAATTGCCTCGGGCTTAATTCCACGGATACTCTCTAAGATAGATTTCAATTTTCTATCTTGAGTTGCTCTACCCGCTCTCCAAACACGATACTTCAACCCTTCCCTCTATACTTTTTTTCAAGAAATTTGCCTCGCATATGTCTCAAGCAATATCGATGATGCACGTTTGGCCACCACGTATCTTCAGCTACAGTCTTCAGAATGCCCCAATGACGGTCAGATATCAAGCATACTTCACGACTATTGATAATATGCTTGCAAACCAGGTATAAGAACAAACGCCAGTTCGGCCAGTCCTCCTTTTCAACAACGGCAAATGCAAGCGGAAGTATACTGTCTTGGGCGTCAACACCCATGACAATCAGTATTACCCCTTTATATCTACCATGCATAAATGTTCCATCCACCGTAAATGACGGCCGACAATGAGAGAAAGCTTCAATCTGAGGCCCAAATGCCCGGAATACTGTCGAAACATGGAGGCCTCACCGACAGGAGGAGGAGGTATAGAGTACTCAACAATTGTCCTCGGGTTGTATTTTTGAATGGCTGCTAGGACGCGGGGTAACCTCTTATAAGATTCCTCCCAATCTCCAAAAACCTCTGCAATGCCCTTCTGCTTTCCACACCATGCCTTCTTGTAAGTAATTACCTTGTTGAACCTACTAGAGATGTGTGCAATAATGACTCCAACCTTGACATCTGAATCGGCCTTAATAACACCAACGACTTCCCGATCGATAAACATGGCATCTAGATTGGGGTGATCTTGACTTGCTCCAGAATATAAGCAGCAGTGAGGAGCCTTATACTTGGTCACTTCCCAATAGCCAAACTTCTTCCTACTCACACGAACATAAAAATTACATGGATAATTTTTCAACAGACACTCAATTACCCATGTGTTCAGTGTGCTCTTTCTTACCCTGAACCTGAGATTGTTTTTAATATGGAACCTTTTTATATCAAATTGTACCTCGTTCTTGCCAAGAAAGCGTATCCCTTTAGCAATCGCCTGTTGTTCCGGATCCCAAACTGGAAAACTATGTGCATGATTGTAATCAATCAAGCCTTGTTCTTGTCGAGCAGATGTACCAATATCACTGTAAAAGGGATAACTCGCTCTCTCATATCTTCGATTTTGCGACACTTCATAGTGAACAAGAGGTGCTTCCACATCATCATCAATCGGCCCATCATCACCGGCTCCCAAATCGACATCAGAATCACTACTACCCTCCTCATATTCATCATCATCATCCTCTAGCATTGCATCTACATCAGTGTGTACTTCCTCTTCTTCATAGTCAACATCATAATCATCATTAACATGATCATTATGCCCAAATGCCCGATCATCATCATTAACATGATAATTATGCCCAAATTCCCCATCATCATAATTTGGTGTTTGAGTTGATACAAGAGTTTGGGAACTTGGACCAACCCCATCATCACGGTTACCAGTTGGAGAAAACCTGAAAGTACTCTCTGTGTGCTGTGTTTCAAACTCTGGATTGGATCGATTTTCAATTAATTTTACAACCACATACAGCTGCAAATTTCCAATCCCCCCAAATTTAGCAAACTGATCGAACATTACATCCATACACACATCATCTTCAATACGGAAAGGAAAGTACTCACCAATCTCGCTATCAAAAGAATGAGGGCATCTGTAAATGACTTCCAAATCAAATTGAGACCGATCTAAGTTCGCCTTTTTATATAACTCATCAATCAACTCATTGTATTTCCATCCGCAATTACCCCTTATTGCACATTTTGGACCCCCGTTCATCTTTAACCCTACATTACGAAATCAAAGTGTTAAAACCTACATAACAAAACTCTTACATTTATTATATCTACAATATAATAAATCATAGTTAAATCATTAAATTTTATATCTAAACACAAGTCAAAACAATAATTAAGATGATGTTAATTTACCTTGATTCTTGTTGATCTTCAACAATTCTGATGAAATAAAATTTCGTGAAGAAGTTTTATTTTGAATTAAGGTGATTGAGAAAAGGGTGATTGAGAGAAAGTTGATTGAGAGAAAGAGAGAAAGCTGAGAGCAACAAAGCTGAGAGGAAGAGAGAAAGCTGAGAGAATCTCTTGTAACCACGTGAATTTATTGAAATCAAATTCACGGGTGTTGGCTTGCTACTTCGTAGCTGTAAAGTGTTTGGGATTACTTAAACTCGCTACACCGTGTAGCGAGTTTCAATAAAGCTGAATTAAAGTCGCTACACCGTGTAGCGAGTTTCAATAAAGCTGAATTAAACTCGCTACACCGTGTAGCGATTTTAGCTTTAATGAAACTCGCTACACAGTGTAGCGAGTTTAAGCCAGAGATTGTCCCCCACTAATTAGATTCGTTTCAAAATTTCTTATTTCTTTTTTTTTTTTCATTCGCGAAGGTATTTTGAACAATAAATATAGCTTAATTTATGTATCATAACGAATATCTAAAAATTGTTACTTGAAGTACATATAATGGTGTAACAATAACAACTTTTAAATTTTAATTTGGACAATTAAATCAGCTTCAAATTGTTGCTCAAAATAGCTTCGTAGTAACATCAAAAAAAAAAAAATTCGTTCGCGAAGGTATTTTAAGCAATAATTATAGGTTAATTTAGATATCATAATGAATATCTAAAAATTGTTACTTGAAGTACATATAATGGTGTAACAATAACAACTTTTAAATTTTAATTTGGACAATTAAATCAGCTTCAAATTGTTGCTCAAAATAGCTTCGTACTAATAAAAAAAAATTTACATGTGTTAAAAAATTAATGACATGTGGCTGAATTTTTTTTTTTAAATATTTTTTTTTCATGTTTTAAAACAAATGATGACATGTTGCTGAATAAAGTTTTTCTTTCAATTTTTTTTTTTTGAATGTGTTAAAAAAAATATGTCATGAATAAATGCAACAAAACCAAGCACAAACTGTAGAAAATAATTTAAAAAAATCTAAAATAACATCACAAAAAACAAAAATATTGTCAAGTTAGTGGCCACATCCCGGTCACATAGGAAATATTACATTAAATCCAAAATATTCAGTGATCACATCCCGATCACATAGAAAAATATTACATAAATTCAAAACATATTAAATTCGACAGAAATTCAAATATTACATGTCCAATAACACAAATTAACAATCCTTGGGAAACACCTTAGAAACATTGGAAGTAACAATGTTAAGTATTTTTTTTTTAGCGTGAGGGGGCCCAAACAACAGCCTAATAGATCAACAAAATAAAACATTTAGAACAAAATGTTAAGGAATATAACCTTAGGGAGTGTAATGTTAAGGAAAATATTTCATATCTGAGTAAGTATAAGAACAGCACCAACACCTATGTCACTTCCGCCCTCACTATCCCTCATCACTTTGTCAGCAATGTAAGCATCAATGGTATCAGTAGGATCCTTCAAAACCAAATGCACAGAGCCATGATCACTTGGTGTGAACTCCTTCACAACCACAACAACCTAATAGAACAAAAATATAATGATCAATTATTTGTAAATTTCAACCTTAACTATAATTAATATAAAATAATATACCTGTTCCACCCTCTCATATTTTTGGCAATTCTCCTTGATCATTCTCAACGGATAATAAGTACCCTCTACAGTGAGATAGTCCATTGAAGAAAGCCAAGCGTTGCCCTGAAAATCGTCATCCGCCTCCGGCTCTTCAAGATTTATAAGTATGGCTTCTTGGGTCAACTTAGCGGGGGGTCCCTGAGAGACATGAGCTTTTTCGGTGCGATGCCGACGCATGGCGGACTGTGCGTCACCAGCGGGACCAGGTATAATATGAGGCGGTGGAGATTCTCTCTCTCGTTCGATTTGAGGCGGTGGAGATTGAAACTCTCGTTCGATTTGAGAGAGATTAGATAGACGATTGGAGGTTTGACCGGGATGTCCAGGAAGAGGTTGTCGTCCAAGATACCAGCGGGGTTTTGATGGATCCATTTTGATAGTTATAAATTTTGGATTGAGAAAGATGATTTAGATTTGAGAGAGATAGATGAGAGATGAACTAAGAAAGAAAGAAAGAAAGAAAAGGGAGAAATGGACTGAGAAAGGAAGAGAAGGGTTTGTTTTGTTGGGACTGGCGGAGAGGGTTTTGTAGGGAATTTGAAATTACATAACTCGCTACACGGTGTAGCGAGTTTGACTTAAATCTGATCAAAACTCGCTACACCGTGTAGCGAGTTTAGTTTAATTAACTGCCCTAATTAATTTCCCAACGGCCTAAATTAATTACCCTAAACTATCTACACGGTGTAGCGAGTTTTGACAAACTCTAGTCAAACTCGCTACACGGTGTAGCGAGTTTCAAAAAAGTGGTCATTGTGGGCAATAGTTTGAACAGTGAGTCATTTAAGTAAATAAAAAAGTAAAACGGGATTATTTGAGAAAAAATTCAATATTTCATCTACCCATTTCATTTACTCCCACTCCAATGGCTAACTTAAATTAAATTTCAACTCCCTCCAACTCATCATTCTATATCCCACTACTTTTATTTTATTTTATTTATATTCTTTATTTTTATGATTAGTAAAATAATAATAATTATTATTATTATTTATAATTAAAAAAATATTTCACACTTAATTAAAAAAATATTGCATCAATTTATAGGTAAAAAAAATATAATGATCTTTTTTAAATAAATGCTAAAATGAAGAAGGATGATTGAGAAATGAGTGTTTTTTTTTTTGTGTCCAAATCAAATGAAACTTATATCAATTTGTAGGGAAAAAAATGATGAATTTTGGTGAAAAAAAAATTAATTTACTTGGTGATAATTTAGCTCAAATTGAAAACTAAGTGTTTTTTTTTTGTGTCCAAATCAAATAATACTTATATCAATTTGTAGGAAAAAAAAATGATGAATTTTGGTGAATTTTTCTTTTTATTTTTAAATCATTTATTATGAGATAATTGAGTTTAAATAATTGGGTGAAAAAGTGATAAAGTCAAGACCAATAAGGTCTTGACACGTGGCAACTTAAAAAAAAAAAAAGGCAAAAGCAGTGTTTCATCTGAGATGAAACATTTCATCCCGTCAATTAATACAACCAACAGCCGACAACCATTGCAAGGTTTGAGGTAGATGAAATGGGATTTCATCTCCCATTTCATCTACCCATTGTGGGTAATCTAAATGCTTAGCAGATGAAATTCACATATATCAAATTAATTTTGATCATCTATCCATTAACAATGGAAGACGTGATCAATTATAGAAAGTAGATATTGACATGAGTAATTCCAAATTCGGTTTAATTTATCTAAATATGAGTACACATTTTTTTGGATGGATAAAGAAATGTAATTATAATCATCATAGTTGCTTGATAGTTTTAATCCACTTTATTTGTGGAGTTGATCTTATAAATACGTGTTTTTTTTGGCACTTAGAGAAAACGTGTTTTGTGTTTTTTCGTTTGTGCCAGTTTCAGTATAACAAAGTGCTAGTGTGACAAAGTGTCAGTGCATGTGTAACAAAGTGCCAGTGAAAAAAGTGTCAGTGCCAGTGAAAAAAGTGTCATTACCAGTTTAATAAAGTGACAGTAAAGTGTCATTACCAGTTTAACAAAGTGCCAGTGTAAACTGGCACTGGCACTTTGTTAAACTGGCACTGACACTTTTTGTACGGGCACTTTTATATACATGAACTGGCACTCTTCACACTGGCACTCTGTTACACTAATACTGGCACTTTGTTACACTAATGTTTTTGCTGGCTCTCAAAAACACAAGCACTGGCATTCAAAAACACATGCACTGGCACTCAAAAACACGTACACTGGCACTAAAAAATAATGGTAATCAGTTTTGCTGGCTCTCAAAAACACAAGTACTGGCACTCATAAACACATGGACTGGCATTCAAAAACACATGGACTGACATTCAAAAACATATGCACTGGCATCTAATTACCCAGTCCCCTGCACATCAAAAGAAATTCTTCAAAAATAGCAGATCTTGATTCTACGACCATATTCTCGAACAGAAGGATGAGCATTGAGATCAAGGAGATGAATCAATGTCGTGAACAGGTCCCTAACGAAGATCTTGATTCAAAAATAGCAGATCTTGATTCAAAAATAGCAGATCTTGATTCTACGGCCATATTCTCGTCTTCCATGAGTAATTGAAAGAGAGACTCCATAGCTTTCTTCTTGAACTCAGCCCCGCCGATCTGCAACCTCGTGAACAGGTCCCTAACGAAGAAACCTAAATCTTCCTTGGCTGCGCCAGGGACCGGTTGAGAGAGCACAATCGCGTTGGATTGGCGTAGAACTCCAGAGCGTAGAAGCAAATCAATGTCGTGAATCTGTTTAGAGAGCCAGAGCGTAAAACACGTTTTTTTAAGCTAAAAAAAACGCGTTTTTTACAAGTTTTTTGCTTATTTGTGTACGCTCACCTTATTAATTAAGGTATCATTTTTAGATGATTATTTTTAGTAAATATAATTTTAATTTCACCTAAAATGATTAATTTTAATAGCATTGGATTAAAGAAACATTTGCATTTAACACAAGATATAAAATGGTTGGAGGAGCGCCAACGCCCTAGGGATGTGAGCGCCCCTAGGAGCGCATGGAAGGGAGGAAGCTCATGATAGGGGGCGCACCTAGAAGGAGCAACCATAAAGGGGAGCACGCCTTCGAAAGCGCACATGAAGTTGAGCGTGCCTAATAGGGAGCGCACGCCTAAACAGAGCGTGCATGAAGGGGAGCTCTGCATGATCTTGCTTATATCTCGGGATATACTCAATTCTCTATTTGTATATATCTTATCATTATTTATATATATATCATTAGTTAGCGGCATTATAGTGATTGATAGCGTATATCATGTAGTTAGTATAATTGTAAGGATTGGTAGTGTATATCAAGTGATTAGCGAAATCATAGGGATTGATATCGTAATTGTAGGAATTGATTTGTAACAAGATTAGATCAAGATCTCTAGGTTGTATATAAAGCCATGGACGACATTGGAATGAACAGAAAAAATTCTTCCCTCCTCCCTCTTAATTTCCAACTTGGTATCAGAGCGGTGATCTTGAAAAAACCTTAAACCTAAACACAACTCAACGCAAATGGCTACTTAGAGTAGTGACAAAATAATCCCCTACTTCCTTTCATCGAGTGATAATCCCAAACAAATTCTGACTCATGTCCAATTAAAAGGAGAAAACTATGAAGAATGGACTCGTGTTTTCAAGGGTTTATTGAGAGCTAAGATGAAAACTGGGTTCATTGACGAAACGATAATCGTCCGACAAAGGCGGACGAACTAGAGCTTTGGCGGATGGTGAACTCGATGATGGTGTCATGGATCTTCAACACCATTGGATCGAATCTTCGATCCACGGTGAGTTACGTGAAGGAGGCAAGGATTTTGTGGGACGACTTGGGGCAGAGATTCTCGATTGGCAATGGGCAAAGGGTGCAACATTTTAAGTGTCACCTAGCCAATTGTAAACAATAGAAGAACGAAAGTGTGGCCACTTACTATGGCCGGATTAAGAAGTTGTGGGATGAATTGAATGACTATGACAAGGTTAGGCGTGTTCTTGCACCGGATGCAAGTGTGAGATCAACTTAAAGCTCACTCAACGAAGGGAGGAGGAACTAGTGCACCAGTTTGTTATGGGATTCGAGACACCTAAGTTCAAGAATGAAAAATCAAATACTTTGAACTCAGAGCCTCTTCCCATCATAAACAAAGTTTATTCAATGGTGGTGAGAGAGGAGCGTGTCAAAGGGAGCGTACGAGAGGAGTACTAAGAACATATGAGCTTTGTGGTGCGCACCAACACTTGGGTCCAAAATCCAGGAGGGAGCTGTGAATGTGGGCCCAAGATCGCGGCATTTTTTGTGTTGAACCACTTTCTCGTGTAAAGGGGGTCACCGCTTCACATCGATTTGAAGACATCCGGTTTAATTGAAAAACGGAGTCGCCACGCCATTTTGATTTCCTCATAACTTTGAAAAAAAGGAATAGGGTCCGGAGGTTAAGTTGCTCCTTGGAAAGAACGTTTGGCATTCACCCAAGAAGCCTTGCTAAAGCAAGTCTTCCTAGATCCAATTTTCGTGCTTATTTTGTGCTCTTGTGTGTGTGTGTGATTTGAAAAGAGGAGGGAATGTGCCAAGTTGTCTTCCGGACGTATAAACCATTTGAGTTGGTTATCGCTCGGGATTCCTTGGATTTTGATGTGTTCGGGATTTTGATCCCAAGCTCATCTTAGACTTATGATCATCATTAAGTGGCCTTTGGTCATATGTGATCAAAATAGGGACACCTTTTTTATAGTCCAAGAATGAGACTCTTTAGAAAGGAAGGACCTTTTGCCCATCAATCCTACATCTTGAGACGATTTGAGCTTAGTGTAAGTGCTCCAATTTGAGCTTGTTAGAATTTTCGTTATAAAATTAACGAAAGTTATAACAATTACTAACATTCCTAACAATCCTAACTTTCCTAACAAAGTGAGGGTAAAATGGGCATTGTTATTTAAGGTTAAACCTTAAAAAGAATCTCAAAAAAGAAAAACAAATGAAGAAAACCAAATATAGCAATGCCGAAACAAAAACTGGCCGGTCAATTTGAATTTTGAAAAGATTATTCTTCTTGTCCAAAGTCAAGCCGCATTTAATGAACAAAGGCACGCCGCCCGATCCTATCCGCGCGGACAAGTATGTAATTTTCAGAGGGCTATAAATTGAGCCCTCCAAATACAAAAATAGAGAAGGAAGAACACAAATGCAACGAACCTCCTGGCGAAATATAGAGAGAAAACAAAGTGAGAATTCACAAGAATTGTCACCTTTTTCTCTCCAATCTTTCCCAACTCATACTCGTCCACTCACTCTCATATTAAAGCCCTAAACACTCATACACTCAAGCCAAACACTCAAGAACACAAGGAAGATTGGTAAACCCTCCTCTTCCTAACCCTAAATCTCATCCATGCATGCATCTCCAAACTACAAAATGTAGTTCTTTCATCTTTTTTCTAGATCTAAGAAGATCACCATGGAAGACCATCTTCCATGGATGATCTTCTACAAAGATCAACATTATTTTCAAAGCTTTTCTTTCTTACTTGCAAAAATGCACTTTCAAAACCCTAAAAACCATTTTCAAGCACTAAATCTTGATTTCAAAGGGTAAAATCCCCTCCCCAAGCAAATGAAATGCTTAGTCCTAATGTACCCCAAGGATGGTTTGGTATAGTTGATTCACCACTAAAATGTCTAGTGATCACTAACCAAAACCTAGGGAAATGGGGACAAGCATGGATGCAAAACCCCCTTAAAATCATATTTTCTTTCTTGAGAAGTTGCTGTCCAGTAGCAATTTTCTCAGACCTCAGTCCATGGTCTTAATTTTTGGACACAGATGAACTTGGAATTTGGTGTTGACTACAAAACACTTTTTGTAGCCAACATCCAGAGCTTTCCAGACATATTTTTACCTTATTTTTTGGGTGAGTAAAACTCCTCTTTTCAATTTTTCTTTCAGAGGCTAGTTCATCAGCTTCTGGGAATCCAGATCTCATATCTGAGGTTTCCAGAAGGTTTTGACCCTCAAATCTTCTCCAAAATGGAAATTTCTTTCACACAAAGTTTATTCAAGGAGTCTAGAGAAACTTTCATTCTCTGAGTTCATCCAGATTATGAAGTTTTAGGACCCTTGAATCCATTTCAAAATCAGGTGTCTGCTGCCATTTTCTTCTGGCAGAAGTGACTTCTCAACTTCAAAAGGTTTTTTGAGTACCAAATCTCAAACCAAAATTCTCCAAAAATCATGGGATCAGTTTAAAGTCTTAAAAAGACATCCCAATTTTTACTTTTTCCAGTTTCAACTTATTTTGGCCAAAACACACACACACACACACACACAAATGATTTTCAGCTTGGAAGACTCGTTACGAGGCGCGTCGGGTGCACACTAACGTCCTTCCCGACGCGTAACATGACCTCCGAACCTAAATCTCTGATCTCGGGCTTTTTCAAAGTTTTGGCCCTTCAAAATTAAAATGGCGTGGCGACTCCGTTTTTCCGGTTTTATTTGGTTTTTCAAAGAAACGCAAAAATCGAATTTTTCCCGCGAAAAAGGCAACACATCGTTACAAAGGGCGACTCCGCCTGGGACTAAGCTTTTTAATAAAAAATGGTATTCGGTATATTGGTGGAAACCATTAAATTTCCCGTTATCGCCTCCTAACACGAGTCGGGGATAAATTGTGGTCTAACAATCCCACGTACCGGTATCACCGTTTTCAAAAAAAAAGCTTTTGAGGGTCAAGCTTCCGTCCCGCTTTGAAAATCATTTTTGTGTGTGTGTTGATTTTTGCACAGCTTTTCATGTTGTTTTGGCCGCCTCGGAGAAAGTCAAAATTTTGACTGTCGGAATAATGTCCCTAACTGTCGGAATTTTCGTGCTTACGTGCTTATGTGCTCATAAAAAAAATCAAAAAAAAAAAGGGATTTTCAAAAAAAAGAAAATTTCCAAAAAAATCATGCATCATATTTTTAAGACACATAAAAAATCTCTATTTTACTCGTAAAAGAATATAGATCGCTTGCACACTACGCGCACGTGACCGTACACCGCACACTACGTCCTTAACCCGGGGAAATCCTTGTCGCGGTCCGTTTGGTCTTATTACGCCTCTCGGATGAGCACAGACTACCCAAACATCCCACGGAGCCTCGTGTCGACCTATGCACTTGTCCGTGACACACTTTGTCCGAGACCCGGTTGGTTTTTAGTCCCGTCCGTGTCATGCCCCGTCCGTGTATAGACCTTTCCTTTCAAGCCTTTGTCGGCATACCGACTCAATATCTTTCGGGTCCCTAATCGCCGCTAATCGCCGAAGTTCTCGCCGGTTTTCCGCCGCAGACTTTGACCAAGATATTGACCGGCGCCGACTTCGGCTCGACCGGCACAAATTATACACCGACTCCCAAAGATTGACACCGAGTCATCAAGGATTAACGGTTATTCCATGCCTAATTACGGCTTAACCGACGACAAGTCAAGATCAATAGCGGACATTTATCACTCCAAATCATGCCGACTTTTCGTCGAGCCCTGACATGATCTTGACTTTAACGTCGCCTTTGTCCGTAATTTACATCGAATGCTCGTTAAGACTCGATTACCCGCCGACTTCTAGGATCATTTTTCTTTCGGCCGGTGGGACCCGCTTGCCCTATAGGACCCTCGCCCGGGCCGTCCACCCCGGGAGGTCGAAATACGTGGAATACGAGGGGCTTATAGACGTAGTGACGGGGCCCACCGATCCAGAATCGCAGTAGTTTGCGAAAAGAAGAGCAATCTTTTCCAACCGATTAGGTTAATAAAACATGTTTTAAGTAAACGTGAACAAATAATCGCATGTTGCATGAGCCTAAAGTCCAAACACCTACCCTCCTTCCATTCCTGCACATCTCGAACCTTCATGTCCTTTCCCCGCAGCCTCCGCACAAAGCTTGGTTTCTGCACCGGTCACCGTTTGATCACTGGGAAGAGTCAAGCGCATCGTCGCCTTCGCCGCTTGTTCCAACTCCGGTTTCGTAATGTCTCGCATCGCCCGGTAATGATGGGGATAACGTCACTCCGCCTCCCGGACCCTCGCACAGAGCAACAAAGGGAATCGCTAGCGTAACGTATGAGGTTACGACAGAAGCACAAACTAAACAAATTTTACGGAGGCTATTAAGAGTCACTGCCCGGCCGCCACCTCAATCCGGATGGCACCTTCACCGTGGAAGAAGACGAGGATGCCAACCCCACTCTCGCCGCCCGATTACACCAGATGCCGCCACCCACCTCCTACGGTGCCACTACCGTAACCCATGCTCCTCGATTTTCGGGTCACCAGCCTCCCCAACCACGCACCACCGGATCCACGCAGCCTCGACGGCACAAATCGCTGGGGCAAAATCAAGACGGAATGTCTTCTCATGGTTGGGGCTATCTCTAATGCCACACTAATCGGGATCCCTCCTCGCCCGGAACCGATCAATCCGGACCTTCACAAAGAATAAACTACAGCTCGGAATGCCGCCACAACTTGGTTCTCGGGCCACGCCAGAGCCCCTCCTCGTAACAAGCACTAGTTCACCGCTCCTCACACAAATCCATTCCTCACTCGCACTTCTACGGGTTACCAAGCCTCCATCCCTGTCATCTCGAATCACCAGACCGCAGCACTCTCTGTTACACACCTTCACCACAAGCAGCCTATGCAATTCAACAATCCGGACAGCAGCCCCGCACTCAAGCCTACTTACGGGCCCCACTGAAATCCAAGTTATCCGGCTACATCGGGCTGCCCCCACCTACTTTGCCGCTGAAAATCCACAAAGAAGCCGCAAGGTTCTACCCTTTGCTCAGCTCCTACTCATGCTCCCTGTGGTAACTCACCCCAGACGTTTTCACCTACGTCCCCTGACCGGCCGTTCCTCCACCCGCCCGCTCCAGCTGTAGCTCCTCTCTAGCTCACCACTAGCTTGAATGCCATGGTTCCGCCACAAGACCCTCATCCGGCCCGGTTCATGGAACAACACAAGGAAATGAAAGCGCAGATTGCCGAACCGATCGCCAAGAAGTTCGCCTTCCGCCTACGTGCACTGACTCCATTGTTCCCCTACCCCACAAATTCGTGATGCCAAATCTGGATCTCTTTGATGGAACCGCATGTCCGAAAACCCATTTGGACACGTATACCTTGGCGATGAAAGCCAAAGGATGTACCAATCGCCAGCTAGCCGACTATTTCGCCTATCCTTGAAGTCCAAAGGCCTTAAAGTGGTTCTTCCGTTTGAAACCCGAAGCCGTGGCCACATGGGACCAGATTACCAATGCCTTCACGTAAAAATATAAGGCCAACTTGGAATGGGAAACAAATAGGGTTGACCTACAAACAACAAATACAAATGGCCCCGATGAGAATGTTGGGGACTTTTACAAGCGGTGGAATCTCGAAACTCTGAAATGGCCATCCCTCCTTCCGAAGAGGAACAACCGGACATCTTCCAGCCATGCTTGAAACCACATCTCGAGAGCCTCCTCGCCACTTCCCATACTCGACTTACGGGCCACGGTTAACTCGCAGCCTAAGTTTGAAAAGGCCTACACCGCAACCGCCGCCGCACTCCGCCACGTATATCGGCTCCTCCCGCAAACACCGCCCTCGCCCCGCCTAAAGGCAAAGAGATGATTAACTATGCGGGACAGAATGTAATAACACGACTCCTTTTGCTCCCAGAAACCAAATGAGCCTGCATCACGGGTCATGAATCTCGAAAACTTTGGGATGCCCCCGAATGACATCTTTAGGGACCGGTAAAAGAAGGCTTGCCGCGGCCTTGGAGAATTTCCAACCCGTAAATCCGAATGCTCCCGTGGATACTACAAAGTATTGTGCCTTTCATCAAGCTCACTGACATCCGACCGACACCGCTTCACTCGAAAAAGGCAATCCAGGCTAATAGAGCAAGGAAAGTTGGAAGGCCCCGAAGGGCCTAACACAAGCCAAAAATCCGCCGCCACGGAACCATAATCGTGTGAATATGATTGAATGCGGAGAATCTTCACACGCCCAGAAGATGCCGATGAAGGTCCCCAAATACCCGTGGCCAATCTCGTCGAGGATCCCGACCCGGATTCCCTCGCCTCGAGGATATCGAACGAATCAACCCATCTTGGTCTCATGTCGAGACTCCTTGCAAGAATACGAGGCCCGCTATTTCTGCATAAAGGGAAACCGATACCGAAGAACCGGGGCCGTTCCGCTCGTAACATGAAAGAACCATTTACACAAGATGGTTAGAACAATCGAGAAGAATCGAACAAGAAAGCTTCCGCGGCGCACTGTATCGGCTTATCAAGAAAGAGGCCGAAGAGCATCTGGAGCTAGTACACTTCGCAAATTGGCTTTGGGAGAGCCCGAATATGATCCCGAGAACAAATAAGAATCGAAGAGGAGGATTCCTTCTATATCCTACTCCGGCGTCAAATATGTGCCGCCCTCTCACTCTTCCCCGCAATTTCGGGAGGAGAAGCCGAATCGCAGCTACCATCACTTCCGGAATGGGAGCATATGACAACTTCGCGGCCGCACGCACCCTCTTCCCCTAACAGATTTGACCGTCGCTCTCTCACCGATATCCCCGTGGTATGGGAAGACGATTCCATGACAACATGACGATGATGACGATGACGATGATGATGACGAGAGCGAAGAGTCGATCGAGGCCCTGCACGTAATCAACTGGAACAATCATGCCCGAAATGAACCCATGGGAGCAAGCCACAATGGTTGGTTGTCACCAAGCGACAATGAAGGACCGCCAGAAATGCGGATCGATTCCAATGGAGACAGACTCCCTACGAGGTGTCACTTGTAAGATGCATTTGTGGCCAATGCCCTGATACTCCAGAGGATGAGGGACAAAGAAAGCCCGCGCCCGCATCCGTACATATCCGAAATCCTAGAACACAACGTTCCTTATAAGAACCCGAATGGTGAATGGAGAGGGTTTATTGAAGCACCGGTCGAAAATGGAGGGTTTCACCACCTAAGATGAAGAATTCGTAAACGTTATCTGATCTTTTTCTTCTTTCCCACGAACGGATGGCGTAACAACCGTAAGGGTCACAAATGCCGCTCGAGCGCAGCCGAATGCCCGCAATCACCGAAAAGGGTTATCGATCTCGAACGTCTCCCCGGCCTTCATACCTATGAGTCCACATGACGCCTTTCTAATTGCTACAGGCCCGACAATGGACCCCGGTGCTCCTTATTTGGACACGTATCTATCGAGCCGCTACCTCAAGCTCCGAAGGGGAACGTTGCCTATCCTTCACCCGTGGCCGCCCTACCCGCAAGACTCGAAAGAAAAAGGATATACGATGAGATGGAGGCCGATAGCCACAACTCGCGGGCCATCCAAGGGATGAAATCGAAAAGCCGCCGAGTCCCGACAATAGCAACTCTTGTTGCATGATAACAATGAGCAAGGCCGGCCATGAGAATGAATCTGAGGACGCCCTAGCTCAGGCCATCCAGGGGGCAACAACACAACCCCAAACCCAAAAGCTCGTGACTTGGGAAGCGCTATAAGGGCCGCCAGAAGAGGCCAAGACAGCTCAAGCTCGCCCCGCACCGTCACTGCTCCGCCGTAACCAATGGCCAATAGCCAAACAGGGCTCCCCCGTTAACGGGCGATTGAAGAAATCCACCAAGAGACGACCGATGAGGAAGTTAATCTGTTGACCCGATCCGGCAAATTTTCCAAGGGAATCCTAAAGCGTATAAGAAGGCCACGTATCAAGCACCAAAAGAAGATCGCCGCCCCTATGCTAAGACAACAAACCTGCACTCGAAAAGAGGATCCCGTGCTCACCCAGCTTGAAGCAAACACAGCCAACATTTCCTCTCGGTCTCTACTCACTTCGTCTTATCCCCATAAGCCGAAGCCGGAAGAAAGCCCGGCTCGCACTCTCGTGCCTATTGATGCTACTCCCGATGATGTGGTACACTGATTGGAAACATCCACTACGGGAACATAATCACTTTCACGTATCTCGACCTCCCTCAATTTGGGGCCGATCATAATGAGCCTCTCTTCATCACAAACCCACTGGATGAACGACGCCTCCTCGGGTCCCGGGTTGATAATGGGTCCGGAATGAACATTCTTCCAAAGAAAGATCATGAGCTTGCTTGATATCAAGACTACGTACTTGAAGCCTTCTTCTCTCACAACAAAGCTTACGACTCAACATCCCGAGCAAACCCTGAGTTGCTACTTTAGACCTCCGGTTTGGGATGTAAATTGATACCTGTGGAATTCCAGGTTATCGACATCCCGATTACTTTCAATGCCCTCATGGGAAGACCTTGGCCGCACCAAGTCAAAGTGGGTCGCCTCAAGCCTCCACCAAAGGTGTGAAATTCGCCTCGAATGGGGATCCGACGACCATTTACTAGGATTTAGTCACTTTAGAGGGCACAGATACAGCGGAATACCTATTCTCGAAATCAAACATGATGAGGAAGGTCACATGCTAACGGGCTTCACTGGGCCGAGCCTCCCAAGGCCCAAGTGTGCAACATAGATCTCGACGGCCACTGATAAAATCCCACCTGGCCTTGAAAATGATGAGAAAATGAGCTATCTACCCGGCCTCTGGCCCTGGGAAGCGCCAACAAGGAACTTTCAAACTCATCGAAGTGAAAGGACAAAATACTCGCCACGGCCCGGGATATGAGGCCTCCCCAAATGACACCGCAAAGGGAAAGAGATTTGAAGCCGCCACAGAAAGGTCCCGCCGACAATCCCAAATCTCTCCTCTTCACCCTAATTTGGCCGACTACTTTGTAAAGGGTCCCACACAACCAGAAACATCACAGAGCCCACTCCTACGGCAGATGGCTAAAGCTACAGTGATAGCCTCAACAAGTTCGTGGGAACCAAGGCTAACCCGGTCCGTAGAATGTTCCCGGACCTACCCAAGATACCCGGGGCTACCACTACCACGAAGAGCGAGTATACCTTCGCAGGCGTGCCCGACTCCGGTGGAACAGCTCGAGAAGCTCACAACCACTATTCCTCCGCCCAGAAGATCCGAAACCCGAATTCGAACCGACAAGGCCAAAAGCTAAGGCCACGGAATTTCCTCGATGATTGGGATGGTCTCGGTTATGCAAAGAATTGTTCGAAGAAGAAGTCCAAAGCGACTGATTGATCTCGGCTCACCCAAGAGATGATAGCGGCAATTGAGAAAGGAGAACAAAAACAAAGACAGCTTCCCGAGTCATGAGGCCACCAATAGCGATGCCGCTAAAGAATTGGGAAACTCTCTCAGCCCGTCCGCGACCAAGGAGGAAATGATCACCAAGCTTGGATTGGTCCCCCGTCCCTTTCAGTGTCAATCTAGGACAAGTCCTCCCGCCTCTCTCTCGTTAAGATCGAGTCTCTAGGGTCGTCCGACGGCCTTACGCCCGAAGACTACGAGTCCGTAGCAAGCACCGTATTCCCTTTCGTTTTCAATGAAATGACGAACCTTTCGAGTATCCCTTGATTGCCACTTTAACTAATGATGAATTAATTAATAAAAATTTTAATAATAATTCATTAGATAAAGAAGCATACATTAAACAAAAAAAATCAAACAACAAAAAAAATCTTTAAGCAAAGTTGTCCGGAAGAGGAAAATCGAGCCCAAGCCGCCGAAGAGATTTTGACGAGTGTGAATTTGGGAACCGCTAAGAGCCTAAAGAGACGCAGATTGGTCATTTCTTCGAAGGAAGTGGAAAGGATGCTCGCAAAGTCCTACAAAATCCTCAATTCAAAGAAAGTTGCCCTCTTCATCAAAGAAAACATCATGTGCCGATACGGGTTGTCACCGAAATCATTTCGTATAATGGATCCCACTTCAAGGGGAATGTGAAAACCGCCGGCGGAATTCCGAATAACCCGTCACAAGTCATCACCCTACAGCCCCAAACCAACGGAGCCGTCGAAGCAAAGAAACAAGACTCGAAAAATATCATCCGGAAAATGGCCGTCCAAGGCGTAGATTGGCCCGAGAAGTTACACCTGCACTCGGGGCTACGTAACATCGCCGAACGGCAATCGGGGAAACACCTTTTGCCCTCACATACGGAATGGAAGCCGTACTCCCAATCGAGCCGGAAATACCTCGCTCCGTATACCGCCGGAAAGCCAAATCAACGAGGTCGAATGGCTCCAGAGTCGCCATGACGAATTGGCCCTACTAGACGAACGCCGATCGAAGGCCATGGAACACATCCGGCCTACCAAGGAAGAATGGGCTAGAGCCTTCGACAAGAAAGTAAAGCATCGGGAGATCCGAGAAGGTGATCTCGTTCTAAAAGAAAAGCCCCCACCCGTATCAACCCTCTCGCAAATGGGAGCCTCGTATGGGTCGGGCCATATGTCGTCCGTAAGATCTTCTCCTGAGGAGCCATGCAACTTGCGGACCTCGACGGAATCCCTTTCAGACACCCAAATAATGGTGACAAGCCGCGCAGATACTACGCGTAAAAAAAAAAAAAAAAAAAAAACAAAAAAAAAAAACAAAAAAAAACACAAAAAAAGAGTGCTAAAAGAGTAATACCCAACTAGGTTAGAAACCCGAAAAGGGCGGCCTAGGTAAAAACAGGTTGCACCAAAAAAAAAAAAAAAAAAAAAAAAAAACAAAAAAAAAAAAAAGAGTGCTAAAAGAGTAATACCCAACTAGGTTAGAAACCCGAAAAGGGCGGCCTAGGTAAAAAACAGGTTGCACCAAAAAAAAAAAAAAAAAAAAACAAAAAAGAGTTCACCATTGAACTACGAAGACCCGAGCTCCTCAAAATGAGGGGAACGTAGGCACCGGAAACGGTTCGGTCTAAAGCACAAATAAAAGCCATACTTTGGCATCAATACAATTGATCGTACCATGAAAGCGTCTCGAAAACTCTAAAGCAATTCAAATATTCATTACAAGTTAAAAGCTCTTTGATGAGTCTAAGCCCGATTCATTCCTACAACCGGCAACCTCGCTAAAGGAAAACTAAGATACATAATCAAACTAATGTGTCTCACATGGCAAGAAAGGGATACTTGGAAACCTCGTGAGTCACTCCAAGCCACTCGCATCGGTCTCTCCCTTCTTCTTCCCCTCCGAGTCTTTCTCTTCGAACCGGAAAATGCCTGCATTCCTCCTACCAAGCTCGTATAGGAACAGGTCTATCAAACCGGCCTCCGTCGTGGCCTTAGTAGCCCTAGCGTCATCCCTCATCTCCCGTAACCTAGCCGGTAACATAGGAGCCCTCCTCTCCCGTCTCTTGACGTAAGCCTCATAATCGGCCGCGCCGTCTCCGCTCCGGCCATGAGGGTTGGCCCTCGCCTCGGCCCTCCTCCTCTCGTAAACAGCCTCCGGTCCTCCGCACCTACAATGGCCTCACGCCGTCTCAAAATAGCCACCCGAGTCTCTCCTGCATGCCCCTCGTACCAATCCAGTACCAAGTGGTCAGAACACCGGTCTCTGACGCTCGAGAATGACCCGAGGAGGAAAGGCATCGTACCTCCATACTGGAAAGAAATGGAAACACCGAGGGATCATCCATGGAAACAGGAGCCACCACCCCGCGGCTACATCATCAAAGCCCTCCAAAGGAACTCCGCTTCCAAGCCAAACCGCCTAAGGACCAGAGCCGAATGTAGAAACCGGACCGAGAAAGCCCCTAAGCATAACCACATGGGACCCGTCCCGAAGCACTCGCGAGTCTCCACCCGCCAACGAGGCACCAACCATCTCGATATCTTCAGCCCGGCGACCCGCCATCCAACGTGCCCACGAGCCCCGATCATCAAAGTCTACATCAACACCTCTCCCGGCAAAAGTCCAAGGCCCGATCATATCGAGGTTTCCCGAAGAACCCCCAAACGCTCCATCGCCCACGGTCAAGAGAAACGGGCCGCCCCCGTGCATGTACCGCCGTCCGGTAGCTAATCTGTCGAGAGCATGAAAAGTCTCCCCAAGAATCAAAGGAACGACATCTCTCGCCTGTGCGACAATGAACGACAACATCCAAGAGAGATCGATGGCAAATCCCGAAGGAATAGACCATGAACAAAGTGCCGAACATGCAAAGTGCAAAGGCATCCCAATAGGCGCCATCCACCAAGCCTAAGCCCCTAAATCTGTTTCGGGAAGACCGAAATATCAAATGGTCGGGACCGCGGATCATGCCTCGTGCTTCCTCCGGGGAAAGATGAAGAAGGTTGCACAACTTGTCAACAAAAGAAGCTCCTCCTGACAAAGGAATTGCTATCTCCTCCACCTCCGACCTCCAAGCAAGGCCCGAAATTCTTCCACAGCCGGAACAATCTCGTTGAAGGAAAGGCAAAAGACATGCCTTCTAGTATCCCAAAACGAAGAAGAAGCCCTTAAGAGGTCATAATCCGGAACCAATTCTTCGAGAGACCACAAGCATCGTACCTTGTACCGTTCTTCAAAGAAAGACCTTCTCTCATGCATAATTTCCCTGACCAATCCTGAACTTGTTGAAAAATGACATTTGGGACTCTTGGGACAATTTTGAGGGAGCTTTTCTAAGGCTTTCCATGGTTTTTTCTCTCTTCCTCCCCGAAAATGGCCGTTTGGGCCGGAGGTTGAAGAAGATATTTGAATTTGAAATAAAGCAAAGCCGTATTTAAAGCAAAATCAAAGGACAAATGTCGATGCCGTCCCCATCCGCGCGGATACGTTTGCTCCCCATCGAAAAATCTCGCAATGTACCCAAGCCGCTACACCAAAAGGGAATATTCCGTCCCGATTGCTCGAAAC
Organism: Adenophora triphylla var. japonica; assembly: GCA_022495995.1. Classification (NCBI taxonomy): domain Eukaryota; kingdom Viridiplantae; phylum Streptophyta; class Magnoliopsida; order Asterales; family Campanulaceae; genus Adenophora; species Adenophora triphylla. The sequence continues at coordinate 68,824 of JAFEMH010006592.1, forward strand.
TTGTGCAAAAACCCTCCCCAAACCACCCATATACCAAACACCCTTGCAAAAAAAAACCAAGGCTCATGCAACACTGCATTCATATTGCATTGCATTCATAAAATAAAATCCTAAATTATTACATTCCAAAAAAAAAGAGAGTGTGCAAAAAAAAAAAACAAACAAACATAAATAAAATCCTAAATTATTACATTCCAAAAAAAAAGAGAGTGTGCAAAAAAAAAAAACAACAAACAAACATAAATAAAATCCTAAATTATTACATCAAAAAAATGTGCATGATCTCAATCTAAATCTCAAAAAAAAAATCAATCGGAGTCTCCAAAGACCCGATGTCTCCCCGCCCTCTTGCGACTCGGGCCCGCCTCGTCAGAGCCCCGAAAGTCTCAGCTCGTAATCGTCCTCATCTCCGAAAGAGGCTCATCAGACCAACCGGCACACTCCGATAGGGCAAGCCGAGATCCGCGAAGAAAGTCGAATCCGAAGGTGAAGGCGTCCGACTCCCGCACATACGGAGACGACCCACCATGCCGCCGTACGTGTCCCCGCCCGTGTGGATCCCCAAGAATGACGTGATCCGAAGGCGCGCCGCGCGGTGATCAATGAGAGGAGACAGAGGGGTCTCGAAGAAGTCTCCGAGGGAATAGGAGAAGCCTCCCGTCTGACAGTGCCGGCCGTGGTCTCTCGCCCTAGCCTCGAGGTGCCCCGCAAGCAACCATCCTCCGTATGAACCTCTTTGGCTCCGATCACTTGCTTCGCCGCTGTCTCGACGACCACCTCCGAAAACCGCACAAAAGCAAAAGCGTCAAAAAAAGAAGTGATGCTAGAGATGATGAAACAAAAGAAAGAAAAGAAGGGGAAAAGGTGAAGCCATACCTTCATACCCTGACGAGGCCGGAAAGCTCGTGGAAGCCGCTCGGCCGAGGGATCTCGCACCCTCAATCGGACTCCCATCCCGGATGTAAGAAAAATCCGTCCGAGGGTACCGCGGATCCCAAGCCCCTCCCTCTCCAAAACCCGAGGCATCCTCGCCTCCTCAAGACGAACGTCGCATATGGCTCGATCGCCACGAAGTCCGAGAAGTGCCGGCCTCGCTTCTGCAATCATCCCAGTCACTGACCGATCGCCGGTGCATCATATCGGCGGGAGGCTCCACCGGTGTCCTCAAAGGCGAGTTCACGCCATGCCGGCGCGTCACCCTCTCTCCTGCATAATAGGCATCGCAAGTCAAACCCTCAAAATCCTCCGCCGCACCGGCCCGTATCTCGCGCCCTTCACCGCGCTACCTCAAAGCGATCCTGTGGGAAGAATATCATCCCTCATCCGTCTCGGCCTCCGTCAAAGGAAGGCAATCCGCGTACCCGAGAGTCGTACGCCCCGGAGCTTATCTTCTCCCGGCATGCTTGGACCAAGACCGCATGGCCTGATACGCCCGACGTACGCCTCAGCCGCTCCACACCGTGACGTGGAAAAACTCCAACGCCCATACCGCGAAAGGTAAAAATCCAATCAATCCAAAGGCAAATAAAAGTGCGTGCTCAAAAAAAAGGAGGGAAAGCAAAAAGAGAGCTTATACCTCCAGAGCAAACTCGAAGCAAGATAGGAGCTCACAGCCTTCCGCCGTATCTATCAAGAGCGAAATAAAGCTCACCACCTCGGCCTCCCCAGAAATATCTCCAACCGTCTCCATGTCCTCCAAGGACCTCAAGAAGGCAAAGATCGCCGTCCCTCAAAGATGCCCAAAGAGCGTGCTCGAGAAAGGCAAACCACAAGAAGGACCTAGCACCGCTTCGGCGCTAAACCTATCCTCCCCACTCGTAACTCGCGATGGTCTCCACAATCTTGCCGAAGACCACGGCATACTCCATCCCCATCCCCTTGGGAATAGGGGAAAATCCAAGAAGAGCTCGCAGATCGCATCGCCGTAGCCATCTCTCCACTCAATGCCGCGTCCATTCAAGGACAGACCCGTGATCGCAAAGCATAGTCGAAGGCGTAATGCCGCCTCGCCCCGTAAGAAGTGGAGTGTGGGGGTCGCATCCCACCAATGCTGCGCTAGAGCGAACATCAAGCCCTTGCTCTTAGGGAACTTGACCAGTCCCCTCAAGCACTCGACGAACTCCCAGAGCCCCGTCTCGACAACAACTGCCTCTGACTCGCAAAGCTCCTCGGCCCGCATCCGAAGCCGATCCCACAAATCAATCACGTACTCCACCGATCCTCGAGTCTTCATCTTGTTCGCTGCTCCGTCACAAAACGGTTTCCGCCCGGTAAAAAAAAAAAGAGAGAAAATGTCAAAAGATTGCCTTTGCATTTACATTAAAAAAAAAAAAATTTCGACAAAGATAACAAAGATACAATGAGCATAGCCCCATTTTTCTCGCATGAAAGAAAACAATTTGCAAGTCCCAATGCATTCATCAAAAAAAAAAGAGAGGATGCATTCCTACGGAAGTAAAAACTCCGTCCCATTTTCAAAAAAAATGCATACATGCATATCATCCATCTTACATACAACGGGAGGAAAATCCGTCCCACTTTTCAAAAAAAATCCTAAACATACATACATCTCATATTGGCAAAATGCCCATTCTTTCCAAACAAAATGCATGCATTGCATCATCATTCATCAATATCAAAATTCAATTTCAAAAAAAAAATCATCATCAAGAACATGCAATATTCAATTCCAAAAAAAAATCACAATTCTTCGAATTTTCACATGAAATTTTCGAATTAAAAAAAAAAATGTGGCGAAAATGCCAATTCTTTTCCCAAGCAAAATGCACATTTTTGGGACACTCACAAATTCATTGCAACATTGCATATCATCAATATCAATATTCAATATTCAAAAAAAAATTCAAAAAATCATCCAAAAATTTCAAACAAGAAATCGACAAGAGGATCAAGAGGATTCGAAGTATACCGTTCGGAGATGCGGATCCGAAGCCCAATGTTGCCAAGCATCGGTAATGCTCCTCCGCAACCGATTGCGAAAGATTGTAATGCCTCCTCATCCGGACGAGCTCCATCGCCTCTCCGCTATGGGACCACGTCCTGGCCTTGAAAAGCGCCTTCCCGTGTTCCATTGCTTGAAAAATTGAAGAAAACTGACGAATTTTGAAGCTCCTAGGCCAAAAATGGCCGTTCTCCTCGCTCTCTCTCTCGCTCTCGACGCTTTCAAAACCGAATGGGAAGGAGAAGGGCGTTCGTCCCTAATTAATACCCCGACTTTCCATCCCTATCCGCGCGGATGAGATTGCAAGGGTCAAAATGACCCTTTTGCCCTTAAAATTTCGTGACTCGCAATTCTCCCAACTTGACAAGATAACCAAAGTCACTTTCATCAAGAAAATATTTCCTACTACAAACGTAAGACCGAGTGCCCCGAGAAAGATAACGAGATCCCGTATCTTTCATCAAAATTACCCCTAGTAGCCAAACGTAAGACCGAGTGCCCCGAGAAAGATAACGAGATCCCGTATCTTTCATCAAAATTACCCCTAGCCAAACGTAAGACCGAGTGCCCCGAGAAAGATAACGAGATCCCGTATCTTTCATCAAAATTACCCCTATAGCCAAACGTAAGACCGAGTGCCCCGAGAAAGATAACGAGATCCCGTATCTTTCATCAAAATTACCCCTATAGCCAAACGTAAGACCGAGTGCCCCGAGAAAGATAACGAGATCCCGTATCTTTCATCAAAATTACCCCTAGCCAAACGTAAGACCGAGTGCCCCGAGAAAGATAACGAGATCCCGTATCTTTCATCAAAATTACCCCTAGCAAAAACGTAAGACCGAGTGCCCCGAGAAAGATAACGAGATCCCGTATCTTTCATCAAAATTACCCCTAGCCAAACGTAAGACCGAGTGCCCCGAGAAAGATAACGAGATCCCGTATCTTTCATCAAAATTACCCCTATAGCTAAACGTAAGACCGAGTGCCCCGAGAAAGATAACGAGATCCCGTATCTTTCATCAAAATTACCCCTAGCTAAACGTAAGACCGAGTGCCCCGAGAAAGATAACGAGATCCCGTATCTTTCATCAAAATTACCCCTAAGCCAAACGTAAGACCGAGTGCCCCGAGAAAGATAACGAGATCCCGTATCTTTCATCAAAATTACCCCTACAAGAAAAACGTAAGACCGAGTGCCCCGAGAAAGATAACGAGATCCCGTATCTTTCATCAAAATCATCACGGCAGCCAAACGTAAGACCGATTTCCTGCACGAATACATCTCGATTTTCCTCAAAGAAAGGCTAACGAAATCCCCAAAGAAAGTTAACGGAATCCCAAAAGCCAACGGAATCTCGAGTAGTGCTCGAACTACGAAAGGGCTTCGATTCCCACTAGGGATACGTAGGTAGCCTATCATTAGGTCCAAATCCGACCAAAACGGTCACCCTCTCCTTCAGCAGCCAGACAAAGTCCACCGAAAGGCCATTTCAAATTAAGGTCCGAGGCGCCTAAAAAGCCATCATCATCAAGGTCCGAGGCGCCTAAAAAGCCATCATCATTAAGGTCCGAGGCGCCTAAAAAGCCACCATCATCAAGGTTCGAGGCACCTAAAACGCCATCTTCAAGGTTCGAGGCACCTAAAACGCCATCTCCAAGGTTCGAGGCACCTAAAACGCCATCTTCAAGGTTCGAGGCACCTAAGACGCTATCACTAGAAAGCGATAAATCGCAATCATCCCCAGCAGAGACCGAAAATGGTCATTCCTATCCCCAGCAGAGCGGATACCCGTCAGACCGAAAATGGTCATTCCTATCCCCAGCAGAGCGGATAGCCATCAGACCAAAAATGGTCATCTCTTATCCCCAGCAAAGTTTCTTTCCAAAGAACCGACTCGTAGAACTCGCTCATCAGTTCGAGGCACCTAAAGCGCCATCATCTCCAGGGTCAAAGACCCGAACTACGACTGGCTTGATTCCCATTTGGGATACGTAGGTAGCCTATCGCTAGGTTCACCCACCCGATCACTCGATCATCCCGCCAAATATGGAGCCCACTCTTATCGACGACCCCGCTTCCTTCGAAAGCGCCGTCGCCGAGGGGCTACCGTAAGTGCTCCAATTTGAGCTTGTTAGAATTTTCGTTATAAAATTAACGAAAGTTATAACAATTACTAACATTCCTAACTATCCTAACATTTCCTAACAAAGTGAGGGTAAAATGGGCATTGTTATTTAAGGTTAAACCTTAAAAAGAATCTCAAAAAGAAAAACAAATGAAGAAAACCAAATATAGCAATGCCGAAACAAAACTCGGCCGGTCAATTTGAATTTTGAAAAAGATTATTCTTCTTGTCCAAAGCCGAAGCCGCATTTAATGAACAAAGGCACGCCGCCCGATCCTATCCGCGCGGACAAGTATGTAATTTTCAGAGGGCTATAAATTGAGCCCTCCAAATACAAAAATAGAGAAAAGAACACAAATGCAACGAACCTCGCGAAATATAGAGAGAAAACAAAGTGAGAATTCTCAAGAATTGTCACCTTTTTCTCTCCAATCTTTCCCAACTCATACTCATCCACTCACTCTCATATTAAAGCCCTAAACACTCATACACTCAAGCCAAACACTCAAGAACACAAGGAAGATTGGTAAACCCTCCTCTTCCTAACCCTAAATCTCATCCATGCATGCATCTTCAAACTACAAAATGTAGTTCTTTCATCTTTTTCTCTAGATCTAAGAAGATCACCATGGAAGACCATCTCCATGGATGATCTTCTACAAAGATCAACATTATTTTCAAAGCTTTTCTTTCTTACTTGCAAAAATGCACTTTCAAAACCCTAAAACCATTTTCAAGCACTAAATCTTGATTTCAAAGGGCAAAATCCCCCTCCCCAAGCAAATGAAATGCTTAGTCCTAATGTACCCCAAGGATGGTTTGGTATAGTTGATTCACCACTAAAATGTCTAGTGATCACTAACCAAAACCTAGGGAAATGGGGACAAGCATGGATGCAAAACCCCCTTAAAATCATATTTTCTTTCTTGAGAAGTTGCTGTCCAGTAGCAATTTTCTCAGACCTCAGTCCATGGTCTTAATTTTTGGACACAGATGAACTTGGAATTTGGTGTTGACTACAAAACACTTTTTGTAGCCAACATCCAGAGCTTTCCAGAAATATTTTTACCTTATTTTTTGGGTGAGTAAAACTCCTCTTTTCAATTTTTCTTTCAGAGGCTAGTTCATCAGCTTCTGGGAATCCAGATCTCATGTCTGAGGTTTCCAGAAGGTTTTGACCCCTCAAATCTTCTCCAAAATGGAAATTTCTTTCACACAAAGTTTATTCAAGGAGTCTAGAGAAACTTTCATTCTCTGAGTTCATCCAGATTATGAAGTTTTAGGACCCTTGAATCAATTTCAAAATCAGGTGTCTGCTGCCATTTCCTTCTGGCAGAAGTGACTTCTCAACTTCAAAAGGTTTTTTGAGTACCAAATCTCAAACCAAAAATTCTCCAAAAAATCATGGGATCAGTTTAAAGTCTTAAAAAGACATCCCAATTTTTACTTTTTCCAGTTTCAACTTATTTTGGCCAAAACACACACACACACACACACACACAAATGATTTTCAGCTTGGAAGACTCGTTTTTACGAGGCGCGTCGGGTGCACACTAACGTCCTTCCCGACGCGTAACATGACCTCCGAACCTAAATCTCTGATCTCGGGCTTTTTTCAAAGTTTTGGCCCTTCAAAATTAAAATGGCGTGGCGACTCCGTTTTTTCCGGTTTTATTTGGTTTTTCAAAGAAACGCAAAAATCGAATTTTTCCCGCGAAAAAGGCAACACATCGTTACACTTAGTAAGGACATTTATGCTCGTCTCAAGTGATGATCGGAGATGTAGGGGCTAAGGTTCGTTCGTTTCTAAAGGGACTTCGACTATGGCATCTTTAGTGGAGGAAACGATGTAAAGATGAGACCTTTACACCGATCCGCCCCACGGGATGCTTCAAGTACCAAAGGGACAAAGGGGAGGGGTATAAAGATTGGATCTTTATACTCATCTTATGTCTTTCGTGCCTTAGGAAGGTCACTAGACAATCCTTGGAGAGTGATCCAACCATGAGGGACATGGGGGAGTTGCATTTGAAAGTAAAGATTTCATTTTTATGGAAATGAGTGTAATGAACACTATGAAAACTAAGGATATGAATGTAAAGGGAAGACCTTTAAGGCTTTTCTATGTCCTTTAAGAACCTTTTTAGGTGGACAATCCTTGGAAGCAAGGCCAAGGGAAGGGGAATGACATAATAGTGATAAAGATGACGTTTTTATGTAAAGATGACATTTTTATATAGTAAAGATGACATTTTTCACATCATCATGTGAGGAATCCTCCCTAGAACAAGCCACTTGTGGGCCCTTGTTCATCCTTGGGATGGATTCTCCATGAATACTATGTGTTAGGGGAAAAAGGGGATATGATGTCTACATAGTAAAGATATGATTTTTATGACAATAGATCACATATAATGGCAATAAATGGCAATAAATGGCAAGATAAATGGCAAATAAGCAATATGACAATATAACAAGTATATTTCAAAGAGGAAGGAAGGAGAGGTTACCAATGGTGGTGTTTCTCTATCTCCCTTGGGGTTTTCCTAAGAAATGAGTGGCTTTGGATGGATTTTGGAGAGGAGGGAGGTGATTTTTGGTTACTAAAAATTCGTGGTTTCAGTTGGGCAGAGTAACAATGCTCAAAATTGTATATCAAAATGAATAGAGGAGGCCTCTATTTATAGGCAGATTTGTGCTTCCTAATGAAGCCGTGCGACATTAACCTCTGGCAAATGAAGCCGTGTGGTCTTATCCTTTTGTGACTCAGCCTGTTTCTAAAACCATGCAAGGTGGCGCCTAGAAACTCCCTTCCAGTGAGGGACTGCTTGGAATTTTAATTCCTAGCAAGTCCTTCACCCCTTGGAAGGTTTGGGAAAGTTCCCGAATTGCCCCTGAACTTTAGGAAAGTTCGGGGAATTGTCGTGAAACTTAACCGGAAGGCATGAGCCAGATTTGGATACTTACAGAAGCCATTCGGCAACGTCACTTGCAGGGCAAGTGGGGTTGTCGATAAAAAAGGATCCAATCTGGCGAACTGCCGAGACGGATTGGGATTGGGTGACCAAGGAGGTTGAGTGGCTGAACCTTTGGAAGGCTACCTACGTATCCTGAATAGGAATCAAGCCATAATCGTAGTTCAGAATCCACTGGGGAATGATGAAGAGAAACTGGTTCCTAGCTGGGAAGGTGGAAAGAAAGTGACCTAGGAGGTCAAATGGCTGATCCTACCAGAGATATGCCAAATGAAGGGAGTGACCGATGTGGTCGAATAGCTGGACCTTTATGAAAGGCTCATACACCACTGAAGAGTGATGAATGAAAGGGGTGACCAATGTAGTCGGATGGCTGGACCTTTATGAACGGCTACCTACGTATCCCGGAGAAATTAAGCCTTGGTCGTAGTTCAAGTCTCACTAGATAGTTAGGAACAATGTCTAGGATCCTTGAGATTTTGACAATTAATGGAGGTTGTCACCTGATTTGACAATTAATGGAGGTTGTCACCTGATTTGACAATTAATGGAGGTTGTCACCTTATTTGACAATTAATGGAGGTTGTCACCTTATGAAACTAAAGCTTACGTCACTATCGAGGAGATAGAGGTAGCTAAAGTTGGAAAACTAAAGCGTACTTCACTATCTAGGAGATAGAGGTAGCTAAAGTTGGAAAAACTAAAGCGTACTTCACTATCTAGGAGATAGAGGTAGCTAAAATTGGAAAAACTAAAGTGTACTTCACTATCTAGGAGATAGAGGTAGCTAAAGTTGGAAAGACTAAAGCGTACTTCACTATCTAGGAGATAGAGGTAGCTAAAATTGAAAAAAACTAAAGCGTACTTCACTATCTAGGAGATAGAGGTAGCTAAAGTTTGAAAAAAAACTAAAGCGTACTTCACTATCTAGGAGATAGAGGTAGCTAAAGTTTGAAAAAACTAAAGCGTACTTCACTATCTAGGAGATAGAGGTAGCTAAAGTTGGAAAACTAAAGCGTACTTCACTATCTAGGAGATAGAGGTAGCTAAAGTTGAAAAAACTAAAGTGTACTTCACTATCTAGGAGATAGAGGTAGCTAAAGTTGGAAAAATTAAAGCGTACTTCACTATCTAGGAGATAGAGGTAGCTAAAGTTGAATCTTGACAACTCGGAGGCTGTCATCTTATTTGATTTAATTCTAACAGAGATAACAGAGATTTTTGGGAGAAATTTATATGATTTAGGAAATTTATACGGTCTTCCGGACCGGGTAATTTAACGCCTTCCGGGCTACGGATAATGATTTGAAAAATTTATACGGTCTTCCGGATCGGATAATTTAAAGCCTTCCGGGCTACGGATAATAATTTGGGAAATTTATACGGTCTTCCAGATCGGGTAATTTAAAGTCTTTCGGGCTACGAATAATAATTTGGAAAATTTATACGGTGTTCCGGACCGGGTAATTTAAAGCCTTCCAGGCTACGGATAATAATTTGAGAAATTTATACGGTCTTCCGGACCGGGTAATTTAAAGCCTTCCGGGCTACGAATAATAATTTGGGAAATTTATACGGTCTTCCGGACCGGGTAATTTAAAGTCTTCCGGGCTACGGATAATAATTTTGGGAAAAAACGTTATTCCATTTGGAGATAACGGAAAATTTTCCGGAGGAGACGTTATCCCGTTTGGTGATAACGGAGATTTTCCGGAGGAGACGTTATCCCATTTGGCGATAATGGAGGACTTTCCGGAGGAAACGTTATCCCATTTGGCGATAACAGAAGGACTTCCCGGAGGAAACGTTATCCCATTTGGCGATAACGGAGGACTTCCCGGAGGAAACGTTATCCCATTTGGCGATAACGGAAGGACTTTTCAGAGGAAACGTTATCCCATTTGGCGATAACGGATGATTTCCCAGAGGAAACATTATCCCATTTGAAGATAACAGAAAAATTTTGGGCAAAAGTATTTTCTATTTTGATTTGATAATCATTTAAGGTTAGTTTTTTTTGTGCATGTCACATGAGCCAAGGGCTGACTCTTTTGTGAAAAGGCAATGTGAGAGGAGTTTTATGAAAGAATGTGTTTGGATGCATGTGTTTGGATGTATGTGTTTGGATGTATGTGTCTGGATGTATGTGTTTGAGACAGGTTTCGAGCAGGTGGGGTTGTATCCCTTGGGTGCGGAATGAGTTGCTGCTGTTCCTGAGATTTGGCTAATGCTGCCAAAAGGTATCATGTGGACCAAAATTCCCTCTTGGGCTGAGATCGGGTTTAAACCTCGGATCTTGATTAAAGTCCCTTTCTCAAACTCTGGCGTTTGAAGCTTGATGCTGACAGGCTTTTAGAATCAAAGACTAAAGCAAATGTCAAAGTGACCAAACCTCTCTTCTGAGGATGGATGTGACTTATCGGAGCCCCATTCTGAGGGAAAAATTCTGCAAAGCCCCAAGTTCTATTGAAGCGAGGAAAGATCCTTTCATTGGCAAAGCCCCGACTTGAAGAGATGACTTGGTAGAGCTCCGACTGATGACCTAGGAAAAGTCCCAATATGATTGGTACTGCAAAAGTGATCCTGAGGTTGATGTGACCAAGACTGAATCCATTTTGTGACATAGTGAGGAACCCGATGCGGACCCCAAAAATGATTAAAGAAGCCCCAGTCTAAAGAAATGGCTTGGTAAAGCCCCAACCTTGAAGAGTTTCAAGGCAGCCCTAATGCGAATTGTAGCAGAAGAGGGAAAAACCTATCCTTTCGTACTTACTCTCTTATTTTCTTTAGTCATTCAGTCAACCGCAAGAAGATGTGAAAGCAAAGAATTTTTAGAAATTTATACATGCAGGGGCATATTTTTCGAAAGGTGGGAATAGATCCTGATTTTGTGTTATTTTGATGGCCTTATTCGACGTAGGCACGAGAACTCGCTTTGGGTTTGACTCTTTTGAGAGAGTATAAGCGTAGAAAGGTTTGTAAAAGTGTATGGAAGCCCCTGCTGACAGAAAATCAGTGTTTAGCACTATCTTTCCTAAGATGTAGAAAAATAAGACTTGTCAAGACATCTGAAAACTTGTTTTATATACAATGATCACAAGATTGCTTAAAACCCTTTATTAATGTTCGGGTTATTCAACCACTAATCTCGATATGAATAAACATTTCGATTAATCATGAGGAGAAAGACAACCAATGTCGCAGATCAAGGTTGTCTATGTGTGAAAGAAAGGTCTGTGTATAGAGAGGTCTTTTGATGAGACCGGGTCTTCTGGGATTTGGGTATGTTTATGGGAAAGGCCACTGATGAGATCGGATCTTCTGGAGTTTGGATATGTTTATGGGAAAGGCCACTGATGAGACCGGATCTTCTGGAGTTTGGATATGTTTATGGGAAAGGCCACTGATGAGACCGGATCTTCTGGAATTTGGATATGTTTATGACCGGACCATTTCTGGTTGCCTACGTTCCCCTCATTGTGAGGAGCTCAGGTCGCCGTAGTTCGGCTTCGACTGAACTGTGTTTGGTTTTGGGAAATGGACTTTGTGGTTCCTTTAGTGGAAAGGCTCGGATGAGAAGGTTGGATGATGAGGCATGGGCCTCGGGATGATTCCTTGACCAAGTCATTTTGGACAGCTGCTTCAAGGATTTCATCGTTGCTTGATCTTCGTCCTTCTTCGGGGGAGAATAACCTAAGGACTTAAGATATGTTTTGCCTTTGCTTTGACCACTCCATTGTTGTTGACAACTTTAATTCTTCGAGCTTTGATTTTGCCCTACCTGTCAAGCTTCTGATTGGCGGTGCTGGGTCCTTGGCCTCATTTTTTTTATGTGCAACCCTATTTTTTTCCTAGGCCGTCCTTTTCAGGACTTTTAGCCTAGCTGGGTATTACTCTTTTTGCGCTAGTATTTTTTTTTGAAACACCTGAGGGCAAAGGCAAACCCTTGCTTGAACTTTCTTGATGTCCTTGAGGTCAAGGGCAAGCTCCTAAGTTGTTATCAACATGGGGTCAATTTTTCGATGCAGAGTGACCTTTTGTTGTTCCTTGATGTTGCCGCCGTCGTTGACTTTGGTCAAGGTGATGGTGAGGACATGATTTGGGAAGCGTATGGCTTGATGAAGGCTTTTGTGAGGTAAGAAAAGTGTATAGCTTGATGGAGACCTTTTGTGAGGTAAGGAAAGTGTATGGGGTAAGCATTGGTTGATTTTCTCACACCGATTAGTCAGAACGTTAATTATTTCGAGTGATTATTTGTTGAGCAATGCAAGTGATCATATAAAATAAAACCATTTCATTAAATGTAATGTAGGTGTTCAAATAATGTCTTAAGTCTAGCAAGGAAAGAAAAAGACACTTTTATAGAAGATTTAAGATTAATTACAATGTCCGAAGAGGACTTGATTGAAAGAGGAAAGTACTAGAACCTACGAAAGTTGACTGAGAGACTGTTTTTGTTAGTGTTATGCCCTAGGCCTATAGTTGATAGACCTATATGTTGACATTATTTATTATTATATGAAAAATTTATTATTTGATTATTATATATTTTGCATATTTATTGTAATAATCTCCGTCCCCAATTATTAAGTGAATAATTAATATAAATGTTAATGGATAATCATATGATGATTATATGCATAGAGATACACATTAAATTTATGGGTACTTGTTAGTGAACAAGTGATTGGACTTGACCCGTATGAGATTTATGTCATGGTCAAATGTCCTAATTAAATCTCATATGGTCACTTCATTTAGTCCCTAGACCTGAGATTATCATGACCTTACATATGATGAAAGTTATGTTTGATTTTAGTCAAACGATATCTTAACACGATATTTATAAAGGCTATCTTTGGCATGATCGGATTCATGATGGGAAGGATGATAAGTCAAGATGGAATTTGTCCCTCGAAAGAGAGATGTTTTGCTTGAGCCCCTCGATGAGTGATAATGATGAAAGTTTACTTAAAACAATGTCTTTTATTTATTTCTATTTGGTTGGAAAAGGGGTTGCCCTTCTTTTTCGCAACTACTCTAGATCCTGGATCAGTGGGCTCTGTCACTACGTCTATAAGCCCCTCGTTTTTCACCTGTATTTCGACCTCCCAGGGTGGACAGCCCCGGGCGAGGGTCCTATAGGGCACGCGGATCCCACCGACCGAGAGAGAAGAACGCTCCTAGGGTCTAGTGGATCATAGGAACTTTTAACGCACGAGCGATGCGGATTATAGTCAAGGCAATGCTGGAAAAGTCTCGTCTTTTAGCCTTAACGGAATTTCGGCAGAGTTTCGCTTACGCGATAGACGTTTTGACTTTGGAATTGTCCAAGAAAATAATAGGCATGGATTGGACGATAAAAGCCGAATGACACGGTGTCACACTGAGTGTCGTCGCGAGTCAAAGTCAAAGTCGATGCCGGTTTAAGATCTTGCCAATTTTTCTTGGCGGAATTTCGGCAGAGCTTCGCTTGCGCGAAAGATCTTTTGATTTTGGCACGGACTCGGGCGTGACTCTTACGTATCTCATGCGGGTCAAAATCAAAGTCAATGCCGGAGTCAAGATTCTGCCAATTTTCCCTTGGCAGAATTTCGGCAGAGTTTCGCTTGCACGAATGATCTTGACTTTCGACATGGGCTAAGGTTTGACCTTTATGGGGGTATGCAATGAGGCTGTATGACACGGTCTAGACCAAAAACCAACCAAAAAGTCACGGTTTCTAAAATGTGTGACACGGACTAGTGCATTGGTCGACACTGGCTGCCATGGGGAGTTTGAGATGATTGCGTGCGCGCCCGGGAGCATCATAATGATGTCCGTGACTGCAGCTGAACAACCACCCCGGGTTAAAAAGACGTGCGTACAAAGTGTATAGGATATAATGGTGCGCGTAGTGTGCGGTCTCCTAAAAATGTTCCTTTTTTAGTTAAACAGAAATTTTCAGAAATGTATTTTAAAGGAATGATTTTCGGGACGGGGGAAATGCAGCAATTAAGCACGTAAATTTTCTGGAGCCCGATCAGTCTTGGAACTGAATAGCCCCAAGCTGCCAAAGCTGCCAGATTAACCTCAGATTGTGTCCTGGTGGAACTGCCCAAAGAAACCGCCCGACTATGATCCCGGAAGATCAAGCCGTACGGCTGGATCAAGCAGTTTTCCAGGTTCCAAAATTTTTCATTTCCAGGCTGTTTCCCGAACATTTTGGCACCTTTTCAGCTTCAGAATGCTCCCTGTTCAGTATTCAGAATATGCAAAATTCCAAAAAGCCAAGATGCATGCAAAAATAAGGAAAGAAAATAAGCACGAAAATAGGATCCGCAGCGGAAGGCTAACCCACAAAAGTTTTTTTTTCCTTTTTTTGAAATGATACCGGTACGTGGCATTGTTCTACCATAATATATTCCCGACTCCAAAAGGAGGCGTTGAAGAGGAAATTTAATGGTTTCCACCTATATACCGAGTATCATTTTTCTATTAAAAAAAACTTATTTGAGTCCCCAACGGAGTCGCCAAACTGTGAATGTGGGCCCAAGATCGCGGTGTTTATTGTGTTGAACCGCTTTCTCGTGTAAAGGGGGTCACCGCTTCACATCGCTTTGAAGACATCCGGTTTAATTGAAAAACGGAGTCGCCACGCCATTTCGATTTCCTCAAAACTTTGAAAAAAAGGAATAGGGTCCGGAGGTTAAGTTACTCCTTGGAAAGAACGTTTGGCGTTCACCCAAGAAGCCTTGCTAAAGCAAGTCTTCCTAGATCCAATTTTCGTGCTTGTTTTGTGCTCTCGTGTGTGTGTGTGATTTGAAAAGGGGAAGGAATGTGCCAAGTTGTCTTCCAGACGTATAAACCATTTGAGTTGGTTATCGCTCGGGATTACTTGAATTTTGATGTGTTCGGAATTTTGATCCCGTGCTCATCTTGGACTTATGATCATCATTAAGTAACATTTGGTCTTATGTGATCAAAATAGGGACACCTTTTTTATAGTCCAAGAATGAGACTCTTTAGAAAGGAAGGACCTTTTGCCCATCAATCCTACATCTTGAGACGATTTGAGCTTAGTAGGGACATTTATGCTCGTCTCAAGTGATGATCGGAGATGTAGGGGCTAAGGTTCGTCCGTTTCTAAAGGGACTTCGACTATGGCATCTTTAGTGGAGGAAACGATGTAAAGATGAGACCTTTACACCGATCCGCCCCACGGGATGCTTCAAGTACCAAAGGGACAAAGGGGAGGGGTATAAAGATTGGATCTTTATACTCATCTTATGTCTTTCGTGCCTTAGGAAGGTCACTAGACAATCCTTGGAGAGTGATCCAACCATGAGGGACATGGGGGAGTTGCATTTGAAAGTAAAGATTGCATTTTTATGGAAATGAGTGTAATGAATACTATGAAAACTAAGGATATGAATGTAAAGGGAAGACCTTTGAGGCTTTCCTATGTCCTTTAAGAACCTTTTTAGGTGGACAATCCTTGGAAGCAAGGCCAAGGGAAGGGGAATGACATAATAATGATAAAGATGACGTTTTTATGTAAAGATGACATTTTTATATAGTAAAGATGACATTTTTCACATCATCATGTGAGGAATCCTCCCTAGAACAAGCCACTTGTGGGCCCTTGTTCATCCTTGGGATGGATTCTCCATGAATATTATGTGTTAGGGGAAAAAGGGGATATGATGTCTACATAGTAAAGATATGATTTTTATGACAATAGATCACATATAATGGCAATAAATGGCAAGATAAATGGCAAATAAGCAATATGACAATATAACAAGTATATTTCAAAGAGGAAGGAAGGAGAGGTTACCAATGGTGGTTTTCCTCTATCTCCCTTGGGGTTTTCCTAAGGAATGAGTGGCTTTGGATGGATTTTGGAGAGGAGGGAGGTGATTTTTGGTGAGTTTTGGTTACTGGAAATTCGTGGTTTCGGTTAGGCAGAGTAACAGTGCTCAAAATTGTATATCAAAATGAATAGAGGAGGCCTCTATTTATAGGCACATTTGTGCTTCCTAATGAAGCCGTGTGGCATTAACCTCTGGCGAATGAAGACGTGTGGTCTTATCCTTTTGTGACTCAGCCTGTTTCTAGAACCATGCAAGGTGGAGCCTAGAAACTCCCTTCCAGCGAAGGACTGCTTGGAATTTTAATTCGTAGCAAGTCCTTCACCCCTTGGAAGGTTTGGGAAAGTTCCCGAATTGCCCCTGAACTTTAGGAAAGTTCGGGGAATTGCTGGGAAACTTAACCGGAAGGCATGAGCCAGATTTGGGTACTTATAGGAGCGCAAAGAGATGGGGAATGTTACTTGTGGACATTGCAAGAAAAAGGGACACGAAGCCGACTCTTTTTCAAGCTTGTGGGATATCCGAAATGGTGGGGCGAACAATTCTAATGAAATGGAAAGGGAAAGAAATGACAAAATGTCATGGAAACCGCTGGAGGAGCGAGAGGGCCCGAGTCTTTCAGTGCTCGGGCCAACAATGTACAATTGAATGATGATGATGATGCAAGGATGACAGATGCAGAGCGTGCTCAACTCTTGGGACTCGTAAGTGAAGAGTGAAACAGTTTTAAAGTCATGGTATAGACTAACATTAAAAGTAATAAGCGCATGAATGGTAAGATGAATGATAAGCCTTGGCTAGTGGATAGCGGGGCTAATCGACATATAACAAGAAACCTTGCGTTGCTTGGCAATGTTCATAACATTGAATCTAGTCGAGTAGGACTGCCTAATGGGAAACACATTATTGCCACAAAATAAGGCAATGTTAAAATTGGGCCTAAACTTTTTCTACATAATGTGTTATATGATCCGTCATTCAACTGCAATCTGTTGTCTGTCTCTCAGTTGCTTTGTAACTCAAATAATTTTGTGAAATTTTCTAACAAACTTTGTGCAGTACATGACCAAACCTCAAAGACGTTGATTGGTGCGGGTGAACAAAACGAGGGGATGTACTACTTAAGAAAGTCTAGCGAAGCACGAGTATCCAGAGCTAAGGAACTTATAAATCATGAGTTATGGCATCAACGGTTGGGACATCCATCAAGTAAAGTAGTTAGTTATCTTCCTTTGATTAGTTTGAATAGTACTAATAAAGATGTTTGTGAAATTTGTTGTAAATCCAAACAAACTAAAGATAAATTTTTGCCTAGTGAGAGCAATTCTGAATGGATTTTTTATTTAATTCATGTTGATCTTTGGGGTGATTATTGGACACCTTCTTTGTGTGGAGAAACTTATTTTTTAACTATTGTAGATGACTGCTCTGGCGATGTGAGGGTAAATTTGATAAACTTAAAAAGTGATGCGCCTCACACTTTAAAAGATTATCTTGCCATGGTTGACCGACAGTTTAATAAACGTGTCAAATTGGTGCAAAGTGACAATGGGAAAGAATTCACATGTCTTGAAAAATACTTTGCTGAAAACAGAATTGTGTTTTACACCACATGTATTCGCACTTCACAACAAAATGGGAGAGTAGAAAGAAAGCAATGTCACATTTTGACCGTAGCACGTGCCTTACGGTTTCAGGTTGGTTTGCCAATTAGATTTTGGGGTAAGTGTGTTTTGAAGGCGAGTATTTTATTAATCGCACTCCTTCAAAATTATTGCATAGGAAAACTACGCATGAAATCATTTTTGGCATAGCACCCACTTATAAACACATTAGGGTTTTCGGTTCTCTCTGTTATGCCCATTATTCACATCGTGATAATGATAAGTTTGTTAGTCGAAAGTGTGTTTTTTTGGGTTACCCTTTTAGTAAGAAATGATGGTTATTGTATGACCTTGAGGAAAACAAAACACTTGTTTCCCATGATGTTGTTTTTGTAGAATCAAAATTCCTCTTCATTGGTCAAAGTGATAGTCCAAATGAAGAGGTTATTGGTCCTGGTTCCATATTTTATAGTCCTGATGAGACGGTTATTGGGGATACTGGTGCTTCTGAGCGAGGCCTAGAGATTGAAATTCCCGTTGAAGCGCCCCTTGTGAATGATGACCACACAGATGAGGCATCTGTGCCTACCACTGAGGTGCGTCTTGTGCATGATGAGGCACATGTACCTTCCACTGAGGCGCCTAACACTGAGTTTGTTCCAAATGAAGCGCTTGCACATACCACGAACAAAACCTCTGATAATTTGTGCAGAGGAAAACATACAAAGGTTCCTTCCTCACGCTATACAACCACCGAGTATGATTTGAGCACATCTCAGACACACATTATTTGATCTAGCCCCTCGTCCAGTTCACTCTCTGGAAACAAGTCTTCAGGTACTCGATATCCTTTATCACATTTTGTCAATTCCACTAAATTTTCTTCTGCACATCGTTATTTTCTGGCCGCAATTGATATAGGTGTTGAGCCTAGAAACTTTGCAGAGGCTGTAAAGTCGAAATAGTGGAGGGCAGACATGAATACTGAGCTTGATGCTCTAGATCAGAATGGGACATGGGATCTGGTGGATGCTCCCATTGGTAAAAAGGTTATTGGAAGCAAATGAGTGTATAAAATCAAATATAAGGCAGATGGAATAGTGGAACGATACAGGGCACGACCGGTAATTCTAGGTAATCGTCAAATGGAAGGTATAGACTACACAGAAACCATTGCTCCAACAGTTAAAATGGTTACAATGCGAGTGTTTCTTGCTATTATCGCGACTCGTGGTTGGGAACTTCATCAAATGGATGTTCACAACGCATTATTACATGGAGATCTGAGTGAGGAGGTGTATATGAAGCTTTCGTTGGGGTATCAACCCCATATGTCTGGAAAAGTAAGTAAGCTCCGAAAGTACTTATATGGGCTTCGTCAGCCGCCTCGTTGCAGGTTTGGAAAGCTATCTGTTGAATTGAATAAGTACAATTTTGTTCAATCGTACTCAGACTATTCGCTCTTTTCTTATCAGAAGGACGACATCGGCATACATATCTTTGTTTACGTTGACGATTTGGTCATTGGGGGTAATGATTCCGCTGCCATTAATGACTTTAAATTTTATTTATGTCGTTATTTCATAATGAAAGATCTTGGGCACCTGAAGTATTTCTTGGGAATAGAGGTTGCACGCCACTCGGATGGGATCTTCATGTCTCAAAGGAAATACACTCTTGATATTCTCTCTGAAACTGGTCTTCTTGGAGCACGTCCAACGAATACTCCTATCGAGCAGAATCATCGGTTGGCTTTGACAGATGACGATCTCTTGTCTGACCCTGAACGCTATCGACGTCTTGTTGGACGTTTAATCTATCTCATTATCACAAGACCAGAGCTCTCTTACTGTGTTAATATCCTTGCACAGTTTTTGAAAACACCCAAGCTTGCTCATTGGCATGCGGCTTTACAAGTGGTTAGCTATCTTAAGGGCCATCCTGACCAGAGAATTCTATTGCGCGTCGACTCGGATCTTCGACCATATGCATATTGTGACTCTGACTAGGTCAGCTGCCCCATTACTCGTCATTCCTTAACAACGTACTTTGTGTTCTTGATTAGTTCTCTAGTGTTGTGGAAGACTAAGAAGCAAACCACCATTGCTCGCTCTTCGATCGAATCAGAGTATCGCTATATGGCAAGACGACGTGTGAACTTACATGGATACATGGTCTCTTTTTGTCCTTTGGGATCACTCTCTCAGCTCCTATAACTCTCTGTGTGATAGTCAGTCAGCTATTCACATAGCACATAATCCTGTTTTTCATGAACGCACTAAACATATCGAGGTTGATTGTCACCTTGTACGTGAATCCATTCAGTCTAGCCTCATCACTACGAAATATGTACACACTTCTGCTCAGTTAGTAGATGTACTTACAAAGGCGCTTGGGACTCTACAATTCACTATCTTACTTAGCAAGTTGGGCATTTGTGACCTTCACGCTCCAACTTGAGGAAGGGTGTTGGAGGAGCGTCAGTGCCCCTAGGAGCGCACGGAAGGGAGGAAGCTCATGATAGGAGGCGCGCCTGGAAGGAGCAACCATAAAGGAGCGCGCCTTCAGAAGCCCACGTGAAGTTGAGCGCGCGTCTAGACAGAGCGCGCATGAAGGGGAGCTCTAGATGGTAGCTCTGTAGAGCGCCTGAAGGAGTTCTGCATGATCTTGCTTATATCTAGGGATATACTCTTCTCTCTTTGTATATATCTTATCCTTATTTATGTATATCAAGTAGTTAGCGACATTATAGTGATTGATAGCGTATATAAAGTATTTATCGTAATTGCAGGGATTGATAGTGTATATCCAGTAGTTAGCAAAATTATAGGGATTGATAGCGTAATTGTAGGGATTGATTTGTATAAATATTAGATCAAGATCTTTAGGTTGTATATAAAGTCATGTACAACATTGGAATGAACATAGAAAATTCTTCCCTCTCTCCCTCTTGATTTCCAACTATTTTAGAGTATGAAAAATAAAATAGCAGAGAGAATGAGTGAAGAGATAATAAGTTGATTGGTGATATAAGTATAAAAGTAAATTAGCAAATAGATTAGTGTAATGAATATTGTAAAAAATTTGCCATTTTGAATATTCTTCACTCATGTGAGAGAGACGAAAAAGAAAATAACTCTCCACTTACGTGAGATGGAGAGAGTATACTATATCCCACTTTCTATCTCCAACCTTTTTCTACTCACATCTATTGTTTCAATACACATTTTCTTTAATTTCCGTGCAAGATTAACTATGCACCTTTTCAGATATAACAAATAAATTATTTCGCTTTTAGAGCAGGTTTGGTAAAAGCTGAACCCACTAATAATACTCGCAACTCTGCATTTCCCTCAATATAGTATGGTTTCATCTCACTTCTGAAATAATATTTAATAGGTGTCAACCTGTGCTACTCACAGGATTTTATGTCAAAGTATAATTTTCTTTGTCGGTTGAAATTGTTGTTTTATTATATTTTGGTAGAGGGAATATTGTATTGATAAATAATTGTAATAGATTTTAAAGATAAAAGTTCTACTAACTTATAAGACTTATTTACTTTAGTTGATGAACTATTTCATATCAGATTATTCTATATTTTGTTAACGTTGAAAGTTCAATTAATATATTTTATGAATGAACTTTTTGTTATCTTGATTTATATTAATTGAGTCCTCCATTTTTTTAAAACTATTTGAATTTAAAGTTCGATATATTTACCATCCATTCTTCATGAAATAATTTATTAAACCGAAGAATTTTATTTTGCTATTGATTTTAAATCACATTAAGTTTATATAATATGCAAGTTATATTAATAAAATGTAAGTTAGATACCTTTTATAATTTAAAGACTATTCACCTAATGTTTCATCTCCTTTTATATACATCAATTTATAAGACTTTTTAGTTAAATAATTAAAGTTATGATAAATCTATCATTTGATTTCAAATCATTAAGGCTCAGTTTGTTTGGGGAGTTTTTTTTTTCGAAAAATATTTTTCACATTTTCCGATATTTGGTAAGCACGGGAAAATAAAGCCAATGTAAAAGATTTTCCGATCAATGAAAAATAAGCTTGTTTAAAAAAATGACTTCTGAATTTCTTACAATGGGCTATTATTGGCCGCATATGAGGGCCGACGCTCACGACTTCGTTCAAGGGTGTGATCAATGTCAAAGGTTCGCCAATCTACCTCACTTGCCTACCACCGAGCAAACCCCAGTGGTCGCAACTTGGCCCTTCGCGCGATATGTGGGGAGTAGATTTGATTGGTCCCTTCCCACCCGTCCGAGGAAATTGCCAGTATGTGATCGTTGCTATTGATTACTTTACAAAGTGGGTCGAAGCCAAGCCATTAGCCAGGATTACAGAGGAGAACGCCATCAACTTCATTCACGACTTCATTTGGTGTTGATTTGGAATTCCACTAGCTATTGTGTCGGATAACGGGCTACAGTTCTCCGCAGCTTTCGAAGATGAAATGAACAGAGTAGGAGTCAAACGTTGGAAATCTTCAGTCGCCTATCCTCAAGGCAACGGCCAAGCTGAAGCAGCAAACAAGTTGGTCCTCTCCGCCCTCAAGACAGGTTTAGTTGGTCAACGTAGCAACTGGTTGGACGAACTCCCCATCGCTCTTTGGGCAGTCCGCACAACCACTCGGGGGCCCACGGGTGAAACCCCTTTCGCTCTTGCATATAGATCAGAAGCCATGGCACCGGCCGAGCTACAATTCCCCACATCAAGGGTAATTTTCTTTGATAAGGAGAAGAACGACGTCAATAGGTTGATCGACTTGGATTTGATTGACGAGAAGCGAGATACAGCTAAGTTACGGATGATCAACTATAAGCAAAAAACTAAGAGCTACCACGATAAGAAAGTGAAGATAAGATCGTTCCAAGTAGGCGACCATGTGTTAAGGAGGATCGAGTCAACTGGAAGGAGAACTCAGATGAACAAGTTATCTCCCAACTGGGAAGGTCCCTAAATCGTTACTCGAGTTATTAAGGAGGGAACTTACATGATTGCCCATCTAGATGGTGAAGAATTGAAGCACCCGTGGCATGCTACCCACCTTATCGGATACTACTTCTAGTTCAGTTTTCTAGTTCAGTTTCAAAGTTAGTTTCCGTTTTCAAGTTTGAGTTTAGTTCTAGTTCTAGCTCTTCATTTTCTATGTAATCATGCTACTACTTCAATAAAGTTGCAATTTTATTCAAACAAAAATTGTGTTACGTTTGTGCATCGATTCTAACAGGCTCGACTCTTAGTCCGCCTCGTTCCTTTAAACAGGCTCGATTCTTAATCGGTCTTGTTCATTTAACAATTCCGACTCTTAGTCGACTTCGTTCTAACAAGCTCGACTCTTAGTCAGCCTCGTTCCTTTAAACACGCTCGATTCTTAATCGGTCTCGTTCATTTAACAAGTCCGACTCTTAGTCGACTTCGTTCTAACAGGCTCGACTCTTAGTCAGCCTCGTTCCTTTAAACAGGCTCGATCCTTAATTAGTCTCGTTAATTTAACAAGTCTGACTCTTAGTCGACTTCGTTCTAACAGGCTCGACTCTTAGTCAGCCTCGTTCCTTTAAACAGGCTCGATTCTTAATCATCCTCGTTCATTTAACAAGTCCGAACCTTAGCCGACTTCGTTCAAATAAGATTCGACCCTTAGTCAATCTTATCAGTCAAATGAGCCAAGTGTTAGGTCGACTTTATTTCTTCAAATTAGTCCGACCAAAGGCTCATAAAAATCTCATTTATCCTATCAAATATAGTTCGACATACATTCATACAAGAATCAAAAGCAAAAGATTCAAGTATAAAAAAGTCAACTACGATTAAAACTAAAGCAAGTCCCCCAAAGCGGGCCAGAACTTGCACAATCAAAGAACGTGTCAAGTTAAAAATGCCTCCCAAAAACTGGGCCAAGGCATTGATTACATAAACAAAAACCAAAAATTGTTTTGAAACTTGTTTTCATTACATCAAACAAAAACTAAACAGCTGGCCCATCGTCGGTCTGGTCTTGTTGGTAGTTGGCAACCTCTTCGATCTCATCCTCCTCCATATCTTTGACATCCTGGAGATCTTGGAAAATCACATTGAAGTTCCTCTCAGCTAACGGGGGAGCAACCCATGGCTCGCATTCATCCTCTTGATCTTGTTGGGCAATAAAAGCTAGGTAGTTGTCAGTATAGGGCACGACAAAGTGGCCACCACGAGATATGGTATCGTACTGCTCTTTCGATGCCCACCAAGCTAGCTGCTCTAGAGAAACATCAGCTGACGAGTCAACAATAGCTCGCCGAGCCATATGACGCCGACCTATATCAAAGAAGATCCTTGCCTTAGCAATAATGGCATTGTAGCAATCATCACTCTCTTTGAAAGCTTCCACGGCCGCCTCCTCCCAAGTCCTCCGAGCTGATAAGTGGTCCTCGGTCATCTTCAGGATCCGCTCATTGGCCTCCTTGAGTTTCTTGGTTAACTCTCCGTTGTCATTCTCCAAGGTTGATTTGTTGGCTTTAGCAGCGTCGACCTCCTCCTTCATCGAAGCATTTTTCTTCTCGGACTCTTTAAGATCAGCCAGGGCCTTGTCCCTATCAGCTTCAGCAGTATCTCTGGACATCTTCATTGTATCGTAGACTGAATCCAGATCGCCATATTTTTCCTTCCACTCATCAATCTCTTTGACCTTTCGGGCATAAGCACCCGTAGCTATCTTCTCTCGCTCAATAGCTGCTCTCCAGCCACTCTGGGCCTGCTCGACAAGAGTCAAAGACTGCATCCACAAATAGCAACTGGTTAGCTCGAAAAATAATTACAGTCGAAAGTAACAAATATGGTGACTAAAAACAACAGAGAAAAATAATCAAAGAGACAACTAGTACCTCGCAGTGGGATAGGCCAGACCTATCGGCAAATTCTTTAGGAGATAGCCCCTCCTTATCAAAATGAGATTGCAGGTTTGGATCCACAGCCCGTCGTATGATAGCCTGTCCATACCCTAACTCGGGATAACAACGGCTCGAGCAATTGATCATGGTAAGGGCAAGCACATCACTAAGTCGCGCCACTTCAGCATGAACAAATTCGGGGCTAACCACTGGGGGAGCTTGAGAAGGAGGATCGTTTGAAGTTCCAGCTACATCCAAACTCAGGCCGAGCTTCGACCTCTTCCTTGTCGTCTTGAGGGGAACGACATCATCGTTATGTTCGTCGTCTCCCATATCAAGATCGATTAGGTCAGTGGGCTTGGACCCAGCTAGGTCGCGTATAGGGCTGGCCTCCGAAGTTTTTTCCGAGGAAACCTCAATTTCCGCCCCTTCTATATGATCCACATCGGGTTCATCAAGCAATCTGAAGGGCTCCGATCCATCCACTGGGATCATCCCAGTGTCGACCTTAGGAAGCAGCTTATGGCGATCTGAAGTCTCTCTCTCTCTGCTGGCACGAGCATTGGCCTTTCCATGGGCCTTCTTGCCCCTCCGCTGATCAGAAATGCTCGCAACTCGATTCATATTTGCTTCTTGCTTGACAATAAGTACTACATTGACAAGGAAAGAAGCAGTAAGCACGAGCAATATGCGACCTAAGATAATGACGAGTAACATAAAATGTGCGAGTAAAAGGAAAAAGGAGACAATGATTTACCACCAAAGTGCTCCCCATTTGTTCTACAGTAATCTGGGGTTCTTTGGAAAAAGTGACACTCATCCTCGAATTTACCTAAGGCGTGGGTCACCCAATCCGGATAAGTAGGGCCCTTTCCTACCAAGGCCAGAGGAGCTGCATCATCGTCTCCCCCTGCATCATCCTTGCCTGTATGAAGCTATCCTTATCCGTGTGAAGAGCGACCCAGTTTATGGTACCCCTCTGAGCTACCATTTTTAACCTACGTATCAACTCCTTGCTCCAGGCAGGGACCCAATAATCATCCTCCTTCATCATCTTTGAATTAGCAGCAGGGAATGGGAACTCCCACCCTTTTCTACTCTCCACCAGAATTACATGGGAGTTCCATCCAGCCACCTTATCAGGCAAATTGATAAATAATTTGGGGGCCTTTGTTCGAGCTGGTGTGCTAAACCCACGGGTTCTCTTGTCATAAGAAACCTTAAAGAATTCCCTAAATACATGGACGCTAGGCTCATACCCCAGAAACCTACATACCATGGCAAAGCAGATGAGCACTCTACAGGTGTTAGCCCCTAAATGCATGGGGACAGCTCCCAAATACTCCAAGAACTCATAAACAAATGGGTCTAAGGGAAGGCGTAGACCAGCTTCAAATTGGCCGTAAAAGAAGGCCATCCTAGTAGGGTCTCTAACCTTGTTCTCCCAGCTAAGCTTATCAATCTGCTCGGCCGTCATATGGGTTAGCTTGAATTCCTCTTTATCGACCCTATAATACTGGTACAGTATTCGAAGCCTATCTTTCGAGCCCTTCCTCCCAGTTTTTGGCTTGGGGATCACATAGCCCCTTTCATTACGACCTGGGACTACCGACGAACAGAAGGCATCCACGATGTTGGTGGAGGGAGAGCTCGTCATGGCAGAGGTCGTCGCCCTTTCCTGAGTCGACATATCTGAAGAACAACAAGAGGAAAGAGGGGAATCAGTCCTATATGCAGTCTCAAGGGACCTAGGAGACCTACTAATGGGCGACCTAGATTCCCCCGGAAATCCTTTTCTATTCCTAAGGAAGGAAGTTTTATTGGGACCTCTGATATAAAATAGTACTATATGATCAAGCAGTTCATGAAAAAGGTGAAAGGACACGATTCTTGGGTCATTGGTTTCTAAATCACCTAGGGTTTCTCCTATGGGCAAAGCTAGCTCGCCAAAGCGTAAACCCCACCTAGTCAAGATGGACGCACACTCTTCGATGGTTATCTCCTTCCATACCCCACCTAAATGCTTGTACACTCTACGATTGATAGAGCAATAGCCATGCCAAGCTCCAGGTTCACAGCTAAAAATCCTAGCCATGACAGAATAAAAAGGGGAAAGCGAAAATTAAACCCTTGTACACTCTACGATTGACAGAGCAGTAGCCATGCCAAGCTCCAGGTTCACAGCTAAAAATCCTAGCCATGACAGAATAAAAAGGGGAAAGCGAAAATTAAACCCTAATGCGAAGAATTAGAGAGATACCTTGCTTAAATCAGTGAAGACGAGTACCAGAAAGGAATCGGAAAAGCTCGAGGACACCGGAGTGGTTGAAGATTTATATTCGCCTTCGTTCTCGTTTGCTTGCTCAAGAATTGAGAATTTGTAAAAAGCCAAAAAGGAAAAGTATTTTTCTTATATACTCTTGTTAATTATTTCCTGAATTGGGAAGGTTTTTGGCTTCAAACGGTTAAATTCGTCATTAATGCAAAAAACGGTTCCCAAGGCGGTTGCCCAAACGTCAAAATAGGTAATGATTACGGAAAAACGGCGCTCCTGCAGATCTAACTGTTAACAGTCAATGATCGAGATTGAACCACGTCATCATGGTCGATCACCTGTCAAAAAGCGAGCATCTATCTACGATCTACTCAAGGCTTTATCAAAAAAATTCTTTTAATTTCCTAGTCGACAAAAATCAACTCAGAAAGTTGGGGACCACTGAACGGAATAAAAGGAACGGGCTAGGCCCAATGTGCGAGCCCAGTTATTTACATATTATTGCTACCACATTCTCTGTGGGCTAGGCCCAATTATTACCTGGCCCAAGGCCCATCAACAAGAACAGTCGACCTAGCTCATTGTCCGACCTAGATGGTCCCGACCTAGCTATCGTCCGACATACGATCCAGATGCCATTCGGGTATAGTCCGACCTTGTTCATCAGTCAGGTCGACCTGGATCCAAACAGGCGACCTCGACCTACGAATATACGATGACCTACAGAATCCAGGCGTATTCACGATTCTTTTCTTAACAGAACTCCTACAAAACAGGAGTTATTTATGGACACGATATCTTATACAAATCTGATCCGTAATTTAAGGGATTTTATACAATCCTATTACAATTACAACTCTGGCAAAGCCTATAAATACATCACAACGTCAATCGTTCCAGGGTAATTGCTATTTGTTATTCTGAATACATTGTTCTTTATAACTTATCAGCTCTCATATACACCGTACTTACTCTCACGCCCGAGGATCTTCGCCGGAGACCATTCCGGCTAGTTGTGGGTTAATTTTTCAAGCCAAAGGCCAGGAGATCTATCTTGCTGATTGGACGAAGATTGATCCATCACGATTCTTGCAACATCAATCATTAAAAAATAAGACTATATGAGTCCATGGCACAAAACCTTCTGAATATCATGGCACAAACCTTCTGGATATTATGCTCAAAGAGTTATGAATAATAATATTAAAACCTTATGGATATAAATTTACAAACACATTTGAACAAGGTTATTACCAACAAATATTCTTAATATCAAGCTCAAAAGATTTTGGATAACAATATTAAAGCATTTTGAATATTAATTAACAAGAATATTTGAATAAGGTCATGACCAACAAATTTTCTTAATATCATTATTAAATGTTTCTAGATATCAATATTAAAACCTTATATATATGAATTAAAAAGTACATTTGAACAAAGTCATGACAAACGAACTTTGTTCAAATGTACTTTTTAATTCAGAAACTTTGACACTGATATTCAGAAGGTTTGTAAATGAGTGAAATTTCTTGTGCGCTAGTTTCATAGTCAACAAACCTTCTTAATATCAATATCAAAGGTTTTTAGATATCTAGAAAGCTTGAGATTGATATCTAGTGTCTGTGAAACTAATATCTAGAAGGTTTGTTGGCGAAGAAAATATGATACCTACAAAAGTCACTTGGGTTCGCTTCGTGATAATGGGTTTAAAAACCCCAACTGGCCTCATTTAGGCTTTTAAACGGGTATTTGAAATTTTTATAAATGAAGTGTTAAAAGATGTTACGTGGTAATGTTTGAGATGACCAAATGTGGTGTTACAGATATCCAGTTCATTAGTTGAAGAGTGCAAGAGGGTGTTGCGTAGTTTCGATTATTTATAAAAATGTCATTGCGCGTTTTGTATTAAATTCAAGTTATTTACAAAAATGTCAGCGCACATTTAAAATAAAGTTTTTTTAATCACTAAAAAAAAATGTGTTAATTCAGGAGAGTTACTCATTTTTTAAAGAATGGAGTGAAAAAATCAAATGAATATATATATATATATATATATATATATATATATATATATATATATATATATATATATATATATATATAAAGTTTTTTTAATCACTAAAAAAAAATGTGTTAATTCAGGAGAGTTACTCATTTTTTAAAGAATGGAGTGAAAAAATCAAATGAATATATATGACAATTACATTGAACTTTATGCGGCTAGTATAATTTTATGAGGCTGGTATTGTGTTGTTTAATTCTTGAATAGGTAAAAATCCCTTTCAAACAACACATTATCCGTGAGTGAGTGTACAACTGTTATTTTTTTATTAAGTCCACATAAATTTAAAAATAGAATGAGAGCTTTCTCGACTCATTCCTCAAATTTGGGGTTAAGGTTTTATGTTTATTTCCAACTTTATGGATTTCTCACGAGCTAACTCTTGGCATATGTATTTTTTGACCTTTTAGATTTGATGCTTCTTTAATTTCAAGCCCTAAAAAGTTCATGCTTCTAAAAAATTTCTATGATGGTCTAGTAGTGAGGGGAAAATTTTCAATTGATTTGATTTATTCTTTTTCAAACTTTTTTTAACCTATTTTACCTCATAAAGGAATTAGTATATTTGATTTTTTTTCTCATTTAATTCTTTTTTAAATTATTTCCCTAAATGACAAGACATGAAAAGCATTTGCAAAAATGACCAATATCGATGAAACTCGCTAATGACATTAGCGAGTTTAGACTTTTTCTCGCCAAAACTCACTATTTCTAATAGCTAGTTTTGTGAAATTCGCTACTGGAATTAGGGAGTTTACTCTTTTTCTTGTTAAACTCGCTATTGCTATGCTAGTGGCGAGTTTCACAAAACTTAGTTATTTTAACAAATGTCTTTCAAGTTTTGTCATTTGAAGAAGAGGCAGTCTCAAGTCGTGAGACAGTCTCAAGCCATGAGACGGATTGTCCGCTCGCCAACTTGCCACCCCTTTTTTTTTTGCCCACCATTTTTTCCCACCATTTTTTTCTCGTCAACAAATATAACACTATAAAGGAATGTAACTTTTTTTTTTTTCAGAATGTAACAATTTTTATTTTGAAACGTAACAATTATTTATACTGAAATGTAACAGTTTTTATTGTGAAATGTAACCACAATTTTGAATAAAAATGATTAAGGTTATCATAAGATTGAAATGTAACATTACCTCTAAGAAATTGTTACATTCATTTGTTCTCATGTATATAATTTATTACATTTCAATTGTTATTTTCTCTAAAAATTAAAAAGCTATTTTAAATTTTCAGTAAAACTACTGTTACATTTTATAATAAAAACTGTTAGATTCATTTGTGGAAAAATCTTACTTTTTATACGAAAAAAGTAACATTTACTCTAAAAAAATTGTTGTATTCATTTGTAAAACAAATTATACTTATACATATAGTGTGTTACATTTTAATTGTTACTTTCTCTAAAAAAAAAAAACAATTAAACTATTTAAAACTTTCTGCAAAACTACAGTTATATTTTATAATAAAAACTGTTAAATTTCATAATTTCATGCGTAACATTTTCTCATAGTAAGTGTTACATTTCATGGGACGAACATCTAAACTTTTTTGATTGTTACAAAATATAATTTTACAAAAATAATTCAAAACCATATTATGACGATGCTACTTTGATTCGTCTCGTTGATACGAACACAATAGTGTTTTGGAAAAAAAAAATCAGACTTCGAGATTTCAAGTTATTTCATTTTAATGTTGTTGGAGGTTTTTTTAAAAGGGATACGTGACGGACGCTCAACACGGGGATCAAGGCTAGGGCGGGGGGAGCCCGTCTCACGGGAGATAGTTAATAAGATAAATGATGGTTATACGAAGTCAATTCACACATGTGAGAGAGATATAATTGATATGAATGATTCAAGTTTTATTATTAACATTGTATTAATATATATACAAGCTAGAAAACACTAATTAATAAAATATATAATTACTAAATGAGAAGAAATACTATTACAATAAATAATTATAATCATAAGGAAACTATTAAAATAATGAAATATAATATATGATTGTAATTTGTTATATCTCTATCATGCTCCAGCAAAACAGAAAATTATGGGGGAACTCTGTTTCCCCCAAACATATAAAAAGTCTTGTTTTTAAAAAATCTAAGGCAAAAACTTAGTGTTTTAAGACATAAACTTGATGTTTTAGTTGCTAACCTTAACTCGGTGTTTTAACGCCTAAACTCGATGTTTTAACTTCTAGGTATTTTAACGCCTAAACTCAGTGTTTTAAGCTCGAAACTCAATGTTTTACGCTCGAAACTCAAAATTAGAAAGTGGACTTTTTATAACTTATGGAGAAACAAGTTTCCCCCAAAATGGACTCCCAGCAAAATTGACGGCCGAAATAATAGTCCAATCTTGGACATAATTCCATGAAAGTGAGATTGGTGATACATCGTTGTAAAGATATCATCGAGTTGGTATTTGTTGTTTATTTTATGTCGTAATGACAAAAAAATTATGTCGCAATGACAAAAATATAAGGAGAAGAGTTAATAAAGGGTAAAAGTAAGAATATTGTACAAGTACTATTTTACGTCGCGATAACGATAATTTTACGTCGCAATGATGATGATTTTATTTCACAATGACGATAATTTTACGTCGCGATTACGATTTTTTTTTAATTGGGATTTAGGGTTTAGGAGTTTAGTGGTTCGGACATGTAAGAAGAAAGAGTTTAGTGGTTCGGGCACGGGAGGAGAAGTGCTGAAAGTTTTTTTAAAAAAAAGAAAAACGGAGAGGGAGGTGGTAGAAACGGTTGATAGTGTGGCGCAAGCGAATGATTGTTGGTTTGGCGAAAAAGTCTGATTATAGATAAATTTTCTAATAAAATAATAGAATAAATGATGATTAAACGAATTTACATATGAGAGATAGATAATTGATATAAATGACTTAAGTTTTATTTTTAACATTGTATAAATATATATACAACCTACAAATCAATAATTAAGAAAATATATAATTACAAAATGAGAAAAAATACTATTAAAATATAGAAAATAATATATGATTATAATTTAGTATATCTCTATTATCAACTATCTCATCTAAGTTTTTGTCATTTAAAGAAATACTTTTTAGAAAAAATGAAATAAAATGAGAAAAAAAAATGAGCATATTCTAGTCCAATTGGAGCAACCTTTCCACGATGATCACGGACCATAGACCACTTGGCGGTGGCCTCTTGTACGAATGTATGGTCGGGTGCTCTGTAAACGAGGTCAATAGCCAACTCATCCCGACTTTTATTTTTCCTTTATTTCATTTGAACATTTTTTTTTTTTTTTTTGATACCCGGGCTCCCCACTTTGTCGGGACTAATCCCGAACCACTGCGCACCGCACAAGATCTTTGGAGGTAAATCGCGGATGCGCCTCTATGCGCAACAGTGGCATTCTTATATTCCGTAGCCCCTGGAGCCCTCCTACAAGCGCATTTACATCACTCTTACATCACCAATTGGCCGCTCCACTGCTTCCCGTCGAGGCAATTACATCACTCTTACAACACCACCGCCGCTCCCGCCAAGATTCGAACTCCCCACACCGAGGATGCAAGCCCAAAGAATGCCGTTTCCTTAACCGCACCGGATGTCGCCCGAAAGCGCCCAGCGACCCTGAACCAAGGTAGAAATTAAACCACAAAAACTTCCCTTGAGGGGAATCGAACCGGTGACCTCCCCTTCGGGAGGCCACCAATATACCATTGGGCCAAGGCCACTTTGGTTGAACATCTTTTTCATTCTCACGCAGACTTGCCTACCTCTATTTCTTACTTTAATACCAAGTAAATTATGTGGACATAATGTTAGGAAGCGTGCTACTAAATATTGACAAATACTATGGATCCGAAACTTGGAGTTGTTTCTATAATTGATACTTCAGCTATCGATTGTAATAAATAATTATAACGCCATAGGTTTTGGGTATCATTACCTATGAAGTAATTGGCTTTATTTGTTTGTATGATAAACTTGTACCTATATCAAAACACAAAAAAAAAAAAAAAAAAAAAAAGCAACTATAGAAATCAAGCCGAAATTGATTTTGCCTCATACTCTTGGGTGTGAGAGTAAAATCTTTTAAGACTATTAACTGAGAATAAGACTTGAAATGTTTTATTGTGTTAGTGTGCTAGAATTTAGATAATACTCCCTCCGTCCTGGTCGAAGTGTCCCAACTTTCTATTTTGGGCGTCCCATTTAAAATGTCTCATACCCAAAAAAGGAAAGTTTTTTCACTATTTCACTCACTCATTTTCTCTCCTACTTTACTTTTACACTCACAACATTCTCTCTCCAAACTATTCCTCCCACTCATTCTCTCTCCTATTTAATTTTTTATACTCACAACATTTAAACTTTTCTCTTTCTTACATCACTTTCCTTAATTCTCGTGCAATTGTTCTTTTCGAACACTTCGACCGGGACGGAGGGAGTATAACTTACCTTACCCAATAGCACAAGTGAGAGTATTTATAGTGGAGAGAGAGATCAGTTTGGGAAGTACAATAAATGGCACTTCACTATAGATAATGTTGATGATTGGACGAGGGAAAGATGGGCAGACGACAATTGGTGCGGCGCCTCAACGCGCGTGATGGGCGCTTGAGCCTCCATTTATTGCGACAAATACAGGTCCGCCGGCTGGTGTAATAGATCGTACGGAATCGTGCTCTACAAGCTTGATAGAAATCGGGAGTCTGTATGAGACCGTGGTCAACGCGGACTGAGTGTGACTTGGTATAGAAGTGCCACGTCATTTAATTCGTTGCAGAACAGAGCGATCCTGGGCCCGGTCTGGATGGTTCAAGCTTATCAGTAGCCCCTTGTTTCGGGTGCTGGATCATTCATGATCAGAGCGAGAAGCCATACATGAGCTCGGTCTGTGAAATGCAATAATGTCGCAGGCAAAAGTGTTGTAAAGTTTTGTCACTTTTTTTTTGCGCGAACTCCCTGATTTAGGCACGTGGCGTTGCACGTGTATGGTGGAAGTTGGTGGAAGGTTATGGAATCCTCCCTTATAACGCTTTAGTAGGGCGCTGAAATTATCCGGGGATCGCGCGCGGGGGACCGCGCGGCGAGGCGGTTGTCTTTCGCGGATGTTTTGGGACCTCGCTTTCGGGTAGGAGAGGAGTCACCACGCGATTTTGTATTTTGAGCTCAAACGTTGAAAAATGACTTATGAAAAAGGTGTCATTTTTATTGGTAGCAAAAACTTGGAAAAGACTTTGAAAAGGGTGTCGTTTTTTATTGGTAGCAAAAACATGACAAAAGGCATTTTTAGTACCAGAGATTGTTAGGTTCGGAGGTCACGTTACGTTTCGGGAAGAGTATTTTGAGATCACCCGAAACGCCTCGTATGACGAGTCTTTCTACCTTTCTCGAAATTGTGTGTGTGTGTGTGTGTGTGTGTGTGTGTGTTTGCATTTTGAAAATGGGGGCTTGAATGACAAGCTTAATCTTGGTTTGAATGTCAAACGTTGATTTTATGGTTCTTTTGGAAAAAGGGAGCGTTTGAATGACAAACGTCGGTTTTGGAGTTTTTTAGGAAAAGTAGTGCGAATGACGAGTTTGAATTTTTAACTTAAAGTGTCAAATGTTGACTTTTAAGGAAAGAGCGTTTGAATGTCAAACGTCGGATTTTGAAATTAAAGATGATCGTTTGGATGCCAAACGTCACTTTGCGCGTTTTGAAAGAGAGTTCGAATGTCGAACTCCGGTTTAGAACCGGGCATTACATTGTTAGCGATTTTACGAGAAAAAAGTATTAAATGACATGCGATCAACGAATCGTTTTGCGACTCGGACTTTGATAAGTAAATACTATCACGAGCCAAACGGCTCGGACTTGTAAATGACAGTATTTAAAATGCGGTATCAACGGAATCAAACGATCCGGATTTTAAAGGTGCGATCAACGACCCAAACGGCACGAACTTGTAAAGTTGCGTTATTTAAATGGCAATCAACGGATCAAACGATCCGGAATTTGTAAATGACTATCACGAACCGAACGGTTCGGACTATAAAGTTGCGTAAAGTAAATGACATTCAACGGATCAAACGATCCGGACCGTTAAATGACATAAAAAGTAAAGAACTGGGTCGGAACGCCGTTTTAACCCGAGATTACTTCTCTTACGGGAGAGAAGAGGATCTTGGACTAAAACGTATCGGACCCCGTTAGACGGTGATGTCTACATTTCAATAACTTTCGACCGAAACGGTTATAGCAACGGGCGCGTAAACCGAGATGGAACGAGTGTTTAGGGAGAGAGAGTGTTACCTATGGCTAGGGGTTGACTCTTTTGGCTCGGGAGGCGTATACGGAATACGGTTTAGTGTTTGGAAAGGTGTTTCGAGATGATTTGGTTCGTGTTTGATTGAAAAGCGAGGTTTTCACGCAAATCGAGATAAAACGGAGCTCAGGAGGGGGTTGAATATGCTTATGCCGTAGGCTTTGGGTGAAAAGAGATTAAATTTTTTCCTCCTTGAAATGTTTGACAGCCCTTTGTATTTATAGGGTGATTTTGCAAAAGAGTCCGGACGGACTTTACCTCAATTTGGGGGGGGGGGTTGTGGTAATTTGGAAATTGGGAGGACTTGCTGGCAATTCTGTTTTGCCTGAAAAACAGTCTGGACGGACTGTGACACAATCTCAGGTGCATTTTGGTCTTTTCACTCTGAAATCTGATTGATGTTGACTAAACGGCTGTGTCATGCGTGCCACGTGCCCCTGTGACTCACCAGGGCTAGGGTTTTCATCCCGTTATTCCCGGTTTTGTCCGTTTTTTAAATAACTTTTCGAAAAATGTCCGAAATGCCCCGAAAAGTGCATTTTTCAGGAAAAGCCGTACTTTTACGTGTGATAACGTGTGTAGAGTACGCTTTGACGTTGGGATGCACGGGCCTGTCCTGGGACGTCTTGTTGGCTTGAGAACGGGGAGTTTAACGGGTTCCGGTTAACCTGGAGCGGGCCAGTTAACGGATTCCGGTTAACTTTTAACGAATTTTGACAATCCGGATTTGGGTAACTTACAGTTAGCCCCTTAGCGACGTCACTTTCGAAGGAAGTGGGGTCATTGAAAAAGATAAGGATCCAAATCGGGGGATGCCTTACTTGAAGAGACCTGAGAGATCAGCTGGCTGGACCCTTAGCGGAAGGATACCTACGTATCCCGAGCGGGAATCAAGCCCATCGTAGTTCGTAGGTGCAAGGGCCGCGCGTGGGGACCTTGACCTAAGCGAGACTATTGCGAGGCGTCTGAACCTGAGTGAAGACTATTGTGAGGCGTCTGAGCCTAAGTGGGACCATTGTGAGGCGTTCGAACCTGAATGGAGACTATTGTGAGGCGTCTGAACCTATGTGAGACCATTGTGAGGCGTTCGAACCGAATGGAGACTATTGTGAGGCGTCTGAACCTAAGTGAGATCATTGTGAGGCATCTGAACCTGAATGGAGACTGTTGTGAGGCGTCTGAACCTAAGTTTACTGAAACTTTCGAGGGCATGTGGCGCCTCAGATCGAGATTACTGAATCTTTCGAGGGCGTGTGGTGCCTCAGACCGAGGTTACTGAAACTTTCAAGGGCGTGTGGCGCCTCAGACTGAGATTATTGAAATATTCGAGGGCGTGTGGCGCCTCAGACCGAGATTACGAGGACGTGGTTGTCCTGAGATGAAGGCGTTCGTGCCTTGAGATTGATTTTGTAAGGCGTTCGTGCCTTGGGTGCTGGACTTATGATGACGGCCAGGTTTTATCTGCTGGGGATACAGTGGAAATGACGGGAACGATCGCGTCGAATGGATGTTATAACAACACGGAAGGATTGACATTCTAACGACGGGGTTAGGAACGGGATGTGATCTCGGGAGAGACTAAATCATTGCTGGGGAAAAGCGCCCAGAGTTCTAACGAGGCCAGTTAGGAACTGAGGGGATTGATTGACGTTTCTTCTTAGAAGGATGGTTTTAGGATCCTGCTGGGGAGGAATGTTCGGGCTTACGATTATGGCCGAAGAGGGATTGTTGTGCGGGCTTACCTTGATGGCCGCTGAAATGGGATGGTCGGGCTTACGATGACTGCCGGGGAAGAGAACGTTCACTCGCTGGAGTGAAAAGGTATTCAGACTTACGAAGATGGCCGAAGAGGGATTGTTGTGCGGGCTTACCCTGATGGCCGCTAAAATGGGATGGTAGGCTTACGACTGGCGACCGGGGAAGTGAACGTTCACTTGCTGGAGTGAAAAGGTATTCGAACTTACGGAGATGGCCGAAGAGAGATTGTTGTGCGGGCTTACCCTGATGGCCGCTAAAATGGGATGGTCGGGCTTACGACTGGCGGCCGGAGAGATGAGTGTTGGTGAAAACCAATGGAAATTTTGACGTCTGGAGACGGAATTGTGATTTAACGTCCAAAGACGGTTTGAGATTTAACGTCTGGAGACGAACATTAGTGAGAACTAACGGGAAATTTAACATCTGGAGACGGAATTGTGATTTAACGTCCGAAGACAGTTTGAGATTTAACGTCTGGAGACGAAACGTTAGTGAGAACTAACGGGAATTTTAACGTCTGGAGACGAAATTGTGATTTAACGTCCGAAGATGGTTTGAGATTTAACGTCTGGAGACGAAACGTTAGTGAGAACTAATGGGAAATTTAACGTCTGGAGACGGAATTGTGATTTAACGTCCGAAGACGGTTTGAGATTTAACGTCTGGAGACGAAATGTTAGTGAGAACTAACGGGAAATTTAACGTCTGGAGACGGAATTGTGATTTAACGTCCGAAGACGGTTTGAGATTTAACGTCTGGAGACGAAACGTTAGTGAGAACTAACGGGAAATTTAACGTCTGGAGACGGAATTGTGATTTAACGTCCGAAGATGGTTTGAGATTTAACGTCTGGAGACGAAACGTTAGTGAGAACTAACGGGAATTTTAACGTCTGGAGACGGAATTGTGATTTAACGTCCGAAGACGGTTTGAGATTTAACGTCTGGAGACGAAACGTTAGTGAGAACTAATGGGAATTTTAACGTCTGGAGACAGTTTGAGATTGAACGTCTGGAGACGAAACGTTAGTGAGAACTAACGGGAATTTTAACGTCTGGAGACGGAATTGTGATTTAACGTCCGAAGACGGTTTGAGATTTAACGTCTGGAGACGAAACATTAGTGAGAACTAATGGAAAATTTAACGTCTGGAGACGGAATTATGATTTAACGTCCGAAGACGATTTGCGATTTAACGTCAGGAGACGGAATTGTGATTTAACGTCCGAAGACGGTTTGAGATTTAACGTCTGGAGACGAAACGTTAGTAAGAACTAACGGTAAATTTAACGTCTGGAGACAGAATGTTAGAAATGTCTAACTTGGATTTAACCTCGGGGAGGGGGTGTTAGAAAGGTCTAACTTGGGAGAAATTTTACACTTTTGGGAGCCAAAAGGGGTAAAATTGAAAATGTGAGAAGCTGAGGGGCCAAAGTGGCAAGTAATTTTTCAGCCTGTAAAAGAGTCCGACCGGACTGAGACTGAATTTGACCAGGTTCAAATCAGCAACAGGCCGACGCAAAACCAGTCATTTTCACCATATTTTCAGGCGAGAGAAGAGAGAAAAGAGAGAAAAAATATTCCCCCTTTTGCGAGTTTTGTTCGAATCTTCGCGGGATAATCATCATGGATGCCGGTTTAGAACCACAGGCTCGTCATAGGAGGACCGAAAACGAGAGAGCGAGGTTGGTGAGGACCATTCGAACCACCGCTCTTCCCATGGATCCGACGGAGTTTTATCCGGCTCGGGACACTCACAAATCCAAGGAAGGGATCGAGAGACAGGTAAACATCCTCTAAATTCCATTAATTTTCAGAATGTGCATTCTTTAAATTTTAGAAATTTGATTAGGATTGAGTTAGGGTTCTTGGTGGCCGAATTGGGGCTTTTGACTTTGCGATGTGCCTTTGTCGAAATTGACTAGAGCTTAGTTCAATTGAAATTATGGGTAGATAACATAAAAATTTTGGTTGCAAAATTTCATGCCTATGGGTGTTTTCCGAAATTAAAGTAAGTTTAATTTGGGATGGAGTAATTTTTTCGAAATGTTTGAAAGTTCCGACTTCGACGAATTTTTCGAGATGTTTTGAAAATTCCGATTTCGACGGATTTTTCGAAAGATTTTGAAAGTTCCGAATTCGACGGATTTTTCTAAGTGTTTTGAAAGTTCCGATTTCGACGGATTTTTCGAAATGTTTTGAAAGTTCCGAATTCGACGGATTTTTCGAAAGGTTTTGAAAGTTCCGGGTTCGACGGATTTTTCGAAAGGTTTTGAAAGTTCCGAATTCGACGGATTTTTCGAAAGGTTTTGAAAGTTCCGGATTCGACGGATTTTTCGAAAGGTTTTGTACTTTTTTTGGGATTTTGGACGTTAATACTCCAACTGGAATGGACACATTTTAGGAAAATGAACCGTTAATGAATGAATTTTTTGAAACTGAACCGTTAATACTCCAACTGGGATGGACATATTTTAGAAAAATGAACCGTTAATGAACGGGTTTTTGAAACTGAACCGTTAATACTCCAACTGGGATGGACATATTTTAGGAAAATGAACTATATCTGTGTTTCATCATTTCGATATGCGTTTGTGCATTCTGTAGATGTTGTTTCTGTAGTAACGTACTTTTTCCGTGTTCACCTGCAGGGGCGAGGGCCAGTTAATGTTCGTAAATTGAAGAGCAGGGGAGCCTTTGAGGCGGTCCGGGCGCTGTGGGAGATGCTCCCAGACGAGGCTCGGGATGGAGAAAGGAGTCCACAGCAGTTTGTGATTGACTCCAGCTTGGCGGGATTTATCAGCGCAGTAGCCGCGGTGGCTTCGACGCAGAGGGCGAGGGTCTTGCATGTCGCTCTGAGCGAGTACTGGTGGGATACGACCCACACGTTCCACTTCAGGTGGGGGGAGGCGACCGTGATTCCTACTGATTTCGCGGCGATTATCGGGTTGCCATTCTGGGGCAACACACTTGTGTGGGTGGATGGCTACACCCCGGAGCAGTTGTCGGGGCTGTTGGGTTTTGACATTACTGATGCTAGGGGCTTGGGTATTCGGTACGGGGCGATGGAGACTCATCTGAGGAGGGGTATTGAGGAGTATTTGGCGGGGTCCCTGAGGATAACAGTAGAGTGCCTAGCTCGGGGATTTTTATGGTTTGCTTTATCAGCTACCCTGTTTCCCACTGCTGACACATCATGTCACTTTCCTCTGCTCGGCTCACTGACTGATCCGGATGCCGTGAGAGGGTTTGCATGGGGAGAGGCTGGTCTGGCCGAGCTCTACCATGCTTTGGATAGGTTCTCGCGGGGAGAGGAGAACACTATGGGCTGTTTTGTTTTTGTCTTGGATGTAAGTTCCCTTATTTTTCTCTTCCTTGTCTCATTTGTACTCGTATGTATCTGCTTTGTAGCTGACATAACTTTCCATGTGTTTGACAGGTGTGGTTCTTGGAGGTCTTCTACCCACAGAGGTGGGAGACCAGGGAGGAGTATGCGTCCTTGTTCCCTGCCATGTTGATTTGGCAGAAGCCGGCAAAGAAGCCGGCGAGGTCGAGGGAGGGTACTCGGCTGACTTATGAGGAGGTGTCTCTGGCCATGAGCCGAGAGTTTTCTGCGCGGATCCAGCTGACTTGGTGGAGTCGGATTGATGCTTTTGTGGTCCAGGCTGCTAGGGACGTTACACGTCGGCGGAAGCTGCTGGTGGGGCTTCATTGCGACGCAATGTATTTGGGTGAGAGGTGACCTATCAGCACGGTCCGGGGTCCCTTCCTTTGGTTCCGATGGACCCGCCTACACATATGCAGTATCCTTTGCTGATACCGATGGAGGATTTGCAGCGGTACAGACAGGGCGTGTTTAACGCTGAGTTCATCATAGAGGACGCTGACTATGATGTCTTTGTTGGGTTTTATGGGTCCATGCGCAGCGGAATAAGCATCTTAATAACACAAAACCCAAGAGCCCTAGAATCCGTTCTATACAATTAAATTGAATTCCTATGAGATAGAATTTACCAACCTTATTTGCTTTCCGTTCTTGAGCTATCAAACAATTATTAATGTGATTTCGAATCACAAACTTCGATCTTCAAGATTTGAATCTTCAAATTGCTTTGGACAATTTGACCTCTAGGCCTTGATCGTTGTACGAGCGAAGACCCTCTAGTAGTATCCACACGTAAGAATGAACCAAGAACAGTTCTTGAGAATTGCTAGATTCTTAAACCTATGGAAGAAATATTGAGAAACCTTTGTTGCGATTTTTCATTTTTGAAAATTCGGCTGGTGATTAGGGTTACAGACCTAATATTTATACTACCTTAGTATAAGTATCTGTTCCCTAATCGTATTAGGAAACTAGTCTGAAACCGCCTCTATGGCCTTGATATGTCGCACGACCCAGCACGCCATATGGCAAGGTCCGTCGCACGACTCAGGACTCCATATGGTAAGTTATGTCGCGCGATACATTAAGCCAGTTCAGGAACTCTCAATCATTCTTTCTTTTGTTTAACCAATTCATTCTAATTGTGTGTGACCCAATAAAATTATATTATGTTGGCAATGAGCTCGATCATATCGACCCTCATAAGACATAAGCGGACTCTAGCAAGCCATTATGTCTACTCAATTAATATAACGTAAGAGTTCACGTTTCCAATGGTACACTTCCATTTCTCCCTTTGTCTCACGATGTTATATTGAACACAAGTCATGGTCCACGTCAACTTGTATTTGTTCAATGCTTTCTCGATCTTGAGTATAATGATAGTCCAATCACATTGGGGTATGACCATACACTTTCATCATTATCACTCATCGAGGGGCCCAAGCAAAACATCTCTCTTTCGAGGGACAAATTCCATCTTGACTTATCATCCTTCCCATCATGAATCCGATCATGCCAAAGATAGCCTTTATAAATATCGTGTTAAGATATCGTTTTACTAAAATCAAACATGACTTTCATCATATGTAAGGTCATGATAATCTCAGGTCTATGGACTAAATGAAGTGACCATATGAGATTTAATTATGACATTTGACCATGACATAAATCTCAAACGGGTCAAGTCCAGTCACTTGTTCTCTAACAAGTACCCATAAATTTAATGTGCATCTCTACGCATATAATCATCATATGATTATCCATTAA
This sequence comes from Adenophora triphylla var. japonica, assembly GCA_022495995.1. Classification (NCBI taxonomy): domain Eukaryota; kingdom Viridiplantae; phylum Streptophyta; class Magnoliopsida; order Asterales; family Campanulaceae; genus Adenophora; species Adenophora triphylla. The sequence continues at coordinate 110,831 of JAFEMH010006592.1, forward strand.
TATTTATACTAATTATTCACTTAATAATTAGGGACGGAGATTATTACAATAAATATGCAAAATATATAATAATCAAATAATAAACATTCTCTCTAATCAAGGATAAAGATGATACATAATAGTTTAAGTTAATCATAACTAAAGCCTAGGGCATTACACCAACAGTCTCCCACTTGCACTAGGCTCCATCTATGTATCAAATACTCATGGACCTAACATGACCATCATGCTTCTGCCTGTGCGAGGGTCTTTGTAAGTGAATCCCTAATGTCATCATTGGTTGATACTTTGCATATCTTAACGTCTTCTCATTCTTTATGAATTCTTGAAATACGTCTAAGTGAGTGTTTTGATCGCTGTTGTGATCTTGGTTCCATTGTTTGCACAAATGGCACCACAATTGTCACAACAAAGTTCCATCGATTAGTGATACTTGGAACATTTTCAAAACACAAAATGAACTTTTGATCCAAACTGCCTCTTCTTGCTACATCATATGTTGCTAGAATTTGGCCTTAGTAGTAGAATCGGCTACAATTTTCTGCTTGGAATTCTTCCAATCAAAACTGCATCTTTAACAAGCATAAACACAAACTAATTGCGATTTTAAATTAACTTTGTCAGTTTGGAAGCTAGCATCTATGTAACCCTTACAATAAGATTATCTTCCAACCTTTCAAATCCCAAGAACGTATCCTTAGTTCTTCTTAAGTACTTAAGGATCATCTTGTCTGTCATCCAATGGTTCTCAATAGGATCAGATTGGTATCGACTCGTCATGCTTAGAGCAAACGAGACGTCCGGTCTAGTACAAATCATGGCATACATAACAGATCCAAATGCCGGAGCATATAGAACTTCATTCATTCCCTTTTTTTGCTCAACAGTTGTCATAAGACAATGAGTATTGCTAAGAGAAACACCATGACCCATTGACAAGTTACTTTTCTTAGACTCTTCTAAGAACCTTGTCAATGTGAATATTTTGACTCAAACCAATTTATCCTTTTAGATCTATCTCTATAGATCTTGATACCAAGGATGTAAGTGGCTCCACCTATATCTTTCATTGAGAAACCTTTCCTTGACCAAGACTTGATAATCTTAAGTGTTGGAACTTTGCTTTTCCAATGAGTAAGATATCATTGTAATAAAACAATAGAAATAATACTACGCTCCCACTGAATCTCATGCATACACAAGGTTTATCTTCGTACTTGATGAAATCAAATTTTTTGACCAATTCATCAAAACAAAGATTCCAATTCCTTGAAGCTTGCTTCAACCCATCTCATGGATCTTTACAACATGCATACTTTATTAGAATTTCTCGGATTGACAAAACTTCGGATTGTGTACTATACACATCCTTAATAATCTTTTCATTTAAAGAAATTCGTTTGACATCCATTTGTCATATCACATGGTCACAATATGTGATGATGGCAATTGAAACTCTAATAGACTTTGACATTGTAACTGGCGAAAAGGTTTTAACATAGTCAATACTATGAATTTGCCTAAATCTCTTTTGTTACAATCCTTAGTCATGAAAGTATACACCTTTCCGTCCAGGTCGGTCTTGAAGACCTATTAGCACCTTTAGTTTTTACACCTTTAGGTGGATCAATCAAGTTCCAAACTTGATCATCAGCCATGGATTGCAATTCGGACTTCATGGCCTCTTGCCATTTTTCCAAATCAGGAGAGGACATCGCTTCTTGATAGCAAGTAGGATCGTCATTCTCAATGACTTCCACTTCATCACTTTCCGCAATGAGAAATCAATATTTCTTGAGTTCGGATCGTGACCTATCCAATCTACGATGGACTTGTATATCTTGAACCGGTTCCACAACTCCTTGTGAACTTGGTTCTGTCTCTACTCTTGGTTCCATATTATTTTCGGGTTCTTGAATTTCTTCAAGGATTAATTTTACTCCCACTAGATTCTTTATTGAGAAACTATTTCTCAAGAAACAAATCGTATAGAGCAACAAACATTTTGTTCTCTTTGCGGTTGTAAGATTAATTTCCGAAAATAACCTTGTCAGATTTAGTGCTAACTTATCAGAGACAAGTCTCTTCTTATAAGCTTTTCAAACCCAAATATTCATGAAAGACAAACTAAGTCTTCTTTCATACCATATCTCATGTGGGGCCTTAGGAACCGATTTAGTAAGGACTCAATTCAGTGTAACCACATTATTTCTAATGCATATCCTCAAAAGGAAATAGGAAATAGGAAATTCAACTTGACACATCATCGAACGAACCATGTACTACAAGGTTCAATTCCTCCTATCAGACGCACCATATAATGTAGTGTTTCGGGTGGAGTCAACTCTGAAACAATTTCATAGTTTTGAGATGATTGTCAAACTCTTAGCTCAAATATCCATCACCTCGATCTAATCGAAGTACTTAATAGTTTTGCCAAGTTGTTTTGTACTTCATCTTGAAATGTTCGAAACATCTCAAACAATTCACCTTTGGACTTCATCAGATAGACATAGTCATATCTAGATAAGTCATTGGTAAATGTGATGAAACACCAAAATCCTCCCCTAGCAATGCTGCTTAATAGTCCATATACATCTCATGTATAATGACTAATAAGTCACTAGCCCTCCCACTACTCTTAGTGTAGGGTGGTTTGGTTAATAACAAAATCCACATTCCTCAAATGATTCAGTGTCATATGAGTCTAAAAGTCCATATTAATGGAGTTTAGATATATGTTTCTTATTTATTTGATCAAATCAGCAATGCCATATGAACGCGTTGTTCATATTATTCGGTTTAGATTTCCCATTTATATTATAGATATCTTCAATATTATTTTGTTTCTCATCATCAAGGATATGAAGACCATTCAATGACATATGCAATACATTAAGGCATATCATTAAATAAATATAAAACTTCTTATTTTCAATAAGAAAATTATATCCTTCATCATCCATATAAGAAACGGAAATAATACTCCTACTCAAATCCGGAAAGTAGTGACACTTGATTAAAACAAGTACTAGCTCACCAGGTAAATTGACTTCATAAGTCCCTATGGCTAATGCAGCAACTCTTGCTTCATTCCCACGCATAGGTTTAATTTACCTTCTTTGAGTAGCTTTCTATTCTTTGTTTCTTGCACATTTAAACAAATGTGAGATCCAATCCAGTATTATATACCCAAGAACAAGAAGTCGAAAGGAAAATATCTATCATATAGATACTCGAAGCAGTAGCAATCATATTGCCCTTCTTCACCTTTTAGGCCTTCCTAATAAGCCTTGCAACTTTACTTCCAATGACAATCTCATTATCATGGTAGCAAAATGCATCCATTTGAGACACTTTGGGTTTAGCCTTTTCGGCTTTGGCAACTTTTGCTCTAGGTTTAGCAATCTTTGCTTTACCTACTTTACCTTTCCTTTATGAACCCCTTTCTTGTGTTAACTAATAACATACTTGCGGATTGCTCCCTTTTGCATCTCATGCATTAGGAACCTTCACCACAACATACATCTTTTGCCTAGCTTGCACTTGGAACATTTCTTTTGTGCGTTGTGCTTAGAACAAAAGCAATTACCATGTGCTCAAGGTTCTTCATAAGTATCTTTGAACATGGTGGCAAGTATAAGACAAGCAATATCATTAGAATCATCAACATGTTTCTAATGTTGCTCCTTATCAGCCCTTTGCAACATTTGCAGTAGGTTCAGCAGGAATGGATTCATCAAGAACGTACACATTTGCCTAAGAACCTTTCTTTAGGCTTCTGATCCAATCAAAATTATCTGTACCGTTTCTTTTGAACTTTGTCCTTCATAAGGACAAATCGCAATTTATTTTTGTAATGCTATTTCTACCATAAAATATGCAAACTATATGAACACATATCAATATCAACACATTTATCATCTAAGAGAAAACCATGTATTTCACAAATACTCCCACTAAGGGGGTTTTTGTTTTTTTTAAGTGATAAGTCTTTGAAATCGTTTCGATTGAAATGGTGAATGATTAAAGAGGCGGCAAGCGAATTACAGATTGGATAAGTTGTTTGATTTTGTATCTGAATTCATTATACGAAGCAGTTAAAAAATAAAAATAAAAAAATCGTAAATGCATTATGAAACAGTAAACAGTTTAAAATTTTTTTTACCCAAAACCAAATATGAAACAGTGGCTTTCAGAGGCTTTCAGAGGCAATTCAGCAACATTTTAACTTCTTAAAATTAAGAGAACTTTAAGAGCCTAACAAGCCTTATTTAAAAAAAAACAAACACACTTATTTCTCTAATCCTCTTAATGAATAAGTGTTAAGAGGCAAATAAGGCTTAAAATAAAAAAACAAACGCCCCCTAAATTATACACCTTCCAATGCAACTAAGCATAATATAATTTAATGGGCTAAGATCCAACTTTAATTTAATCTCAAGTACGCTATTGTAAGTACCCCAATCTGGATCACCCCCTTTCAAGCACACGGGAAACACCGCAGACTCATCAACGCAGTCTCGACGACCTCTCGCTCAAAAACCCTCTCCCAGAAACCCCTCGGCCCCCCAACCAAACCCAAGGGAGGAGCCTTTTTACGGGATAAAAAGGGACAAAAGGACCTTTTGGAAATTTTCAGGAAATTGGAAAAGCAATAATGGTCCGTACGGACCTCTTTGCTTTAATAATTATTGAATCCTCTTAAAGTCCACAATATTCCCTCAAATCCCGGGAAAAATGATTACCCTCCTGCAGAGTTGGTCCGTACGGACCTCTTTGCATGTCAACTTGGTCCGTACGGACCTTATTGCACAGGGAACATCATAATTGCAAAATATTCACCATCATCATGCATTCCCTCAAATCGAGGAAAACCAAAAGTCTGGATTACCGGGGAGGTCCGTACGGACCTCTTTGCACCAAATGCGGCACTATAAATAGAGGGCTCCCCCTCCTCATTTTCACACCTCCCACTTCTCTCTTCCTCCCTAGGCATTCGGCTTCCCCTCTAAGTCCTTCCGAGGCATTCCCGGCCCCTTTCGGATCCTTAGGCCCGAGCCCCCTCGTGGTGCTCAGAAGCCTCCCGAGCGCTCCCGCGATGCTCCGCGCTGCCCGAGGCACTCTCGAGGTACTCTGAGGCCCCTCGTGGTACTCCGAGGCCTTGCACAGTCTTTCCACGGTGTCCGGCTCTTTCAGAGTCAAGCCGGCGATCCCAAACCACGCAGAAACTGCCCAGAGTGACTCACGCCACCTCAGCGCACGCCGAACCTCTGCGAGTGATCCCGACGATCCCAGCGCACGCCGAACCTGCGCCGAGCGCATGCCTGCGGCATCAACTCACGCCGAAACTACGTCGCGGACAACCAGGCATCTCAGAAGCAATCCGTCCGATCTTAGGAACGCTACTCCGACCTCAAACACTATTCCCCTGCGGAAGACAGACACAAACCAACATTGGTAAGGCTTCCTTCCATTACTATTTCAATACATTTCAATACATAGTATACAATGTAGACATCCGATACAGCATGCATTTTTAAAAGCACACACACACACACACAACATTTAAAGGATATTAGGGGTATCCGAAAGACTCATTTTACGAGGCGACTCGGGTGAGCTCTAATATTCTAATATTCTCTTCCTGAGAGTCATCTGACCTCCGAACTCAAAATCTCATCACACAAAAACAGTTTAAAATTATCTTTAAACTGATGCCCTTTTTCAATGTTTTGGGCTTAATAAAAACGGCGTGGCGACTCTACAAATTGCGAAAACAAAACGGCGAGACAAACCGCTCCAACGCGAAAGATGCCCGGATGCGGGCGCGATCGCGCTGCCTCTCGGATCGGGTAATTTCGGTTGGCGACTCCTAGGGGAAATTTTGTTTTAAAAACTTTTAAACAAAACAAAAGATTTTTAAAACAATGATGAGGGTCAAACTTTCATTTTACCCCTTCCTTTAAGCATTGTGTGTGTGCACGTGCTTCGTTTTTATTTTACAAAAAAAATAAAAATACAAAAAAAAATGCATCAATATACATCTGTGCATACATTTAAAATTCTTCAAAAACTTCTATTTTACTCGAAAAAGAATTTTAGAGACCGCACACTACGCGCCTTCTTTGCCTCGGTTACACCGCGCGCTACTACTGCTGCGCCTCTGGTTACACGCACGCTACGCGCGGCTGGCGCCTCGAATACGGCTGCACACTACAACCCTAACCCTGGCCGGAGTGGTCTCGGTTGCGATCCCGTTTGGTCTTCTAGGCCTCTTGGGCGCGCGCGGGATCATTCCAGGCATCCCATCCTAGCGGCGTCAACCACCGCACGCGTTTGAGTCTTGAGTCACACTCTGTCCGGACTCGGTTGGTTTTACCCGGTCAGGTGTCATACGGCTGGATACATATTCCATGCTGGCCATTTTTAAGTCAAGGCTCGGAACTCAAGATCCCTTGCGCAAGCAAAGCGATGAAAGGTCATGCTAAAATCTTGACCTTTGATCTTGATTTCGAAGCTACGCTGACGATGTTTAGTCCAGGATATACATCCATGCTCACGTGACACCATGTCATCACGCCTTTGATACGTCGGCCATGACAATATGACCCGGCCAACGCCTAACGTCACAGATCCCTTGCGCAAGTAAGGTAAGAGAGGTCATGCCGAACTGCTTGACACGATCTTGACTTAGTGGCGGCTCGGTTCACTATTCACATGGCTAACGCATCAAAACGAACATGACAGGCTCGGTCCATAGGTTCGATTTTCTTTTAGGCCGGTGGAAACCGCTTGCACTATAGGACCCTCGCACATTTGTCCACCACTGGGATGTCGAAATACGGAGTGCAAAACGAGGGGATTATAGCCCCGCGAGATGGTCTCCGGCGATCCGAGGATCTAGCATAGTTGCGAAAAAGAAGAGCAATCTTTTCCAACCTACCTAGGACTACGAGAAAACATGTTTTAAGTAAATTAAAACAACAAAAAAAATCATAAATAAAAGAAACGGAAGCCGCATGCCACGTGAGCTTTCCCCTTTTATCCCGTTAGGCCATTCACGTGTCTATACCTTGCCCGTCAGCCCCCTCCCGAGCGTAGAGTGGTTGAGAATACCAGGAAGCGCCTTTTCGGTATCGAGGTCACAAGGTCCGATAGCCCTTCCGGTTCAGCGGTCTGGGCTGCCGTCCGATACTCTCCAGCGTAGCGGGATCGACGGACCCAGCAGTGAGGAAACGAGAACCCAGCCAGCTAAGGGAACCTCCAGGACAATGGAGGAGGTGCTTTGCCGAGCCTTGAGGAAACCATCCAAGAAGCGCCAAGAAGAAGCAGCAAGCTGGATCGTAGACACACTTGCGTCTTCGAGACGATTGATTCTGATCCAAACCGACTGATGGAACCTTTGTTCTCGTAGAGAGATGAACATCACAGAAACTCCCCGGGTTTCTGAAAGCTATCGGCGGAGTCCCGCCTCACTTCCAAGGCTCACGAGATCCCGGCAACGCTTGTGGCGGCTCTCGCTCAAAGCTCCCCTCTCGGGGGCGTCGGTCAAGCGGCTCAGAGCATGCACCGCCTCGGCCACGGTCAGGTTTCCGGCTCACCTGCGTCAAGCTCGGTACGAGCGGCACGCGTACGTGCGTGGCTCAGTGCGGATCCCGATGCATCTCGGTATCCCCAGGGAGTTCAATCCTTTGCCTCTATACGAGCCTCGCAACCACAATCAAAAGTCCCCGTGCTTACCGAGGGCGGGCATCCGGCGGATATCCAGGCATCTCAAGCTTGCCACTGTTCAGTGCGCGATTAGAGCTAACGAATCATTTCCCAGGTTCCCAAAGCCCTGACCACTTGCATCGGACCTGGCAATCACGCC